>SJYT01024426.1:0-79500 GCA_006410635.1 Cephalophus harveyi
TTTTTAATAACATTTTTATTATTTGTCAGATGTGCAGATGACACCACCCTCATGGCAGAAAGTGAAGAACTAAAGAGCTTCTTGATGAAAATGAAAGAGGAGAGTGAAAAAGTTGGCTTAAAACTCAACATTCAGAAAACTAAGATCATGATATCACTTCATGGCAAATAGATGGGTAAAAGGTGGAAATAGTGGCAGACTTATATTTTTTTAGGCTCCCAAATCACTGCAGATGGTGACTGCAGCCATGAAATTAAAAGACACTTGCTCCTTGGAAGAAAAGTTATGACCAACTTGTCAGCATATTAAAAACCAGAGATATTACTTTGCCAACAAAGGTCCATCTAGTCAAAGCTATGGTTTTTCCAGTAGTCATGTATGGATGTGAGAGCTGGACTATAGAGAAAGCTGAGCGCTGAAGAATTGATGCTTTTGAACTGTGGTGTTGTAGAAGACTCTTGAGAGTCCCTTGGACTTCAAGGAGATCCAACCAGTCCATCCTAAAGGAAATCAGCCCTGAATATTCGTTGGGAGGAATGATGCTAAAGCTGAATCTCCAATGCTTGAGCCATCTGATGTGAAGAACTGACTCATTTGAAAAGACCTTGATGCTGGGAAAGATTGAAGGTGGGAGGAGAAGGGGATGACAGAGGATGAGATGGTTAGATGGCATCACTGACTCAATGGACATGAGTTAGCGTAAACTCCAGGAGTTGGTGATGGACAGGGGGGCCTAGTGTGCTGCAGTCCATGGGGTAACAAAGAGTTGGACACAACTGAGCTACTGACCTAAACTGAATGAACTCAACTGAAAGAATAGTAATATCACCTTGGCATTATTATTCAATCATCATGCTTTACGTTATTGAGTGTTTACTATGCACCATTCATGGGCCTAGGTGGCTCAGCCATAATTTGCCTGCAATGCAGGAGACATAGGAGATGCAGATTCGATCCCTGGGTTGGGAAGTTCCCCTGGAGAAGGGCATGGCAACCCACTCCAGTATTCTTGCCTGGACAATCCCATGGACAGAGGAGCCAGGCGGGCTACAATCTATAGAGTTGCAAACAGTTGGACATGACTGAAAGGACTGAGCATATGCACTGTTCATAGCTCTGCTGCTGCTGCTGCTGCTGCTAAGTCGCTTCAGTTGTGTCCGACTCTGTGCGACCCCACAGACGGCAGCCCACCAGGCTCCCCCATCCCTGGGATTCTCCAGGCAAGAACACTAAGCACTTGCAAGTATTAAATAATTTAATCCTTACACACAACTTTGTGAGATATGAGCTCAGTATTATCATTAATTCCCTTTTTGTAGTATATATTTCCTCTAAGATTTGCTTTAATGTTTGAATTAAGCTTTATAATAATTTCAAATATAATCATTTGGTTTTAGATCACTTTAATTGACTTCACTGACCACTTTTGAAAAAATGTCACATTTCATTAGATGTGTATAAGAGACATACACTTGTCCCACCAAGACATCTCTTTTAAATTCTGCAGAATACAACTCATCAGCACCCTAAAGAATCTATTCTCCAGTGCAATAACTTACTAAGAAAAGCAAATATAGTTGAGAGATGCAACTTTACCCTCTCCCTTTGCCTCATTTTGGGACAACTCTTAGCTCTATACTTCCCTATAGACCTGTCTCTTATACACATCTAGATGTGTATAAGAGACAGGCAGAAATAGATGTTTTTCTGGAACTCTCTTGCTTTTTCCATGATCCAGCAGATGTTGGCAATTTGATCTCTGGTTCCTCTGCCTTTTCTAAAGCCAGCTTGAACATCAGGGAGTTCACGGTTCACGTATTGCTGAAGCCTGGCTTGGAGGATTTTGAGCATTACTTTACTAGCATGTGAGATGAGTGCAATTGTGCGGTAGTTGGAGCATTCTTTGGCATTGCCTTTCTTTGGAATTGGTATGAAAACTGACCTTTTCAAGTCCTGTGGCCACTGCTGAGTGTATATTGTCACTTTGCTTATTTTTTTTTCCTTTTTTTTTGTGATATGTTTTTATTGAAGGATAAATGCTCTACAGAATTTTGTTGTTTTCTGTCAAACCTCAACATGAACCAGCCATAGGTATGCACATATCCCCTCCCTTTTGAACCTCCCTTCCATCACCCTCCTCATCCCACCCCCTGTAGGTTGATACAGAGTCCCTGTTTGAGTTTCCTGAGCCATACAGCAAATTCCCATTGGCTATCTATTTTCAATATGGTAATGTAAGTTTCTATTTTACTCTTTCCATACATCACACCGTCTCCTCCCCTCTCCCTATGTCCATAATTCTATTCTCTATGTCTGTTTCTCCATTAAGTGAAGTAAAGTTGCTTAGTTGTGACCGACTCTTTGTGACCCCATGGACTGTAGCCTATCAGGCTCCTCGGCCCATGGGATTTTGCAGGCAAGAAAACTGGAGTGGGTTGCCATTTCCTTCTCCAGGGGATCTTTCCGACCCAGGGATCGAGCCTGGGTCTCCTGCATTGTAGGCAGACGCTTTACCATCTGAGCTACCAGGAAAGCCCATTTCTCCATTGCTGCCCTGTAAATAAATTCTTTAGCCTCATTTTTCTAGATCCCATATATGTGTGTTACAATACGATATCTATCTTTTTCTGACTCACTTCACTCTGTATAATAGGTTCTAGGTTTATCCACCTCATCAGAGCTAACTCATATGTGTTCCTTTTTATGGCTGAGTAATATTCCATTGTGTATATGTACCACAACTTCTTTACCCATTCATCTGTCGATGGATATCTAGGTTGCTTCCATGTTCTAGATGTTGTAAATAGTGCTGCAATGACCAATGGGATACATGTGCCTTTTTCAGTTTTGGTTTCCTCAGAGTATATGCCTAGGAGTGGGATTTCTGGGTCGTATGGTGGTTTTAATCCTAGTTTTTTAAGGAATCTCCATACCATCTTCCATAGTGGCTGTATCAATTTACATTCCCATCAACAGTGCAAGAGTGTTTCCTTTTCTCCACACCCTCTCCAGCATTTATTGTTTGTAGACTTTTTGATGATGGCCATTCTGACAGATGTAAGGTGAAATCTCACTGTTGCTTTGATTTGCATTTCTCTAATAATGAGCAATGTTGGGCATCTTTTCATTTGTTTGTTAGCCATCTCTATGTCCTCTTTGGAGAAATGCCTGTTTAGATGTTTTCCCCACTTTTTGACTGGGTTGTTTGTTTTTCTGGCATTGAGTTGTATGGGCTGCTTGTATATTTTGGAAATTAATCCTTTGTCAGTTGTTTCATTTGCTATTATTTTCTCCCATTCTGAGGGTCATCTTTTCACCTTGATTATAGTTTCCTTTGCTGTGCAAAAAAAAGCTTTTAAGTTTAATCAGGTCCCACTTGTTTACTCTTGTTTTTATTTCCATTACTCTAGGAGGTGGATCATAGAGGATCTTGCTTTGATTTATGTCATCGAGTGTTCTGCCTATGTTTTCCTCTAAGAGTTTTATAGTTTCTAGTCTTACATTTAGGTCTTTAATCCATTTTGAGTTTATCTTTGTGTATGGTGTTAGGAAGCATTCTAATTTCATACTTTTACATGTAACCCAGCACCAGTTATTGAAGAGGCTGTCTTTGCCCCATTATATATTCTTGCCTCCTTTGTCAAAAATAAGGTACCTATAGGTGCATGGGTTTATTTCTGGGCTTTCTATCTTGTTCCATTGATCTATATTTCTGTTTTTGTGCCAGTACATATTGTCTCGACGACTGTAGCTTTATAGTATAATCTGAAGTCAGGAAGGTTGATTCCTCTAGCTCCATTCTTCTTTCTCAAGACTGCTTGGCTATTGGGGGTCTTTTGTGTTTCCATATGAGCTGTGAAATTTTTTGTTCTAGTTCTGTGAAAAATGCCATTAATAATTTGATAAGGTCACACTGAGTCTGTAGATTGCATTTGGTAGTATAGTCATTTTCACAATATTGATTCTTCCTACCCAGGAATATGGAATATCCCTCCATTGTTTATGTCATCTTTGATTTCTTTCATCAGTGTCTTATAATTTTCTGTGTACCATTCTTTTGTCTCCTTAGGTATGTTTATTCCTAGATATTTAATTCTTTTTGTTACAATGCTGAATGGGATTGATTCCTTAATTTTTCTTTCTGATTTTTCATTGTTAGTATATATAAATACAAGTGATTTCTGTGTATTGATTTTGTATCCTGCAACTTTGTTGAATTCACTGATTAGCTTTAGTAATTTTCTGATACTGTCTTTAAGGATTTCTATGTACAGTATTAGGGGCTTCCCTTGTAGCTCAGTTGGTAAAGAATCTGCCTGCAGTGCAGGAGACCCGGGTTCGATCCCTGGGTTGGGAAGATCCCCTGGAGAAGGAAATGGCAACCCACTCCAGTATCCTTGCCTGGAAAATCTCATGGACAGAGGAGCCTGGAGGGCTGCAGTCCATGAGGTCGCAAAGAGTCAAGCACGACTGAGCGAATAACACTAACACTTATGTACAGTATTATGTCATCTGCAAACAGTGAGAACTTTATTTCTTCTTTTCTGATCTGGATTTCTTTTATTTCTTTTTCTTCTCTGATTGCTGCAGCTAGGACTTCCAGAACTATATTGAATAATAGTGGTGAAAGTAGATACCCTTGTCTTATTCCTGATCTTATGAGAAATGCTTTTAGTTTTTCACCATTAAGAATAATGTTTGCTGTAGGCTTATCATATATGGCCTTTACTATGTTGAGGTAGGTACCTTCTATGCCTATTTTTTGAAGAGTTTTAATCATAAATGAGTGCTGAATTTTGTCAAAGGCTTTTTCTGTATCTATTGAGATGATCATATAGTTTTTCAGTTTGTTAATATGGTGCATCACATTGATTGATTTGCATATATTGAAGAATCCTTGCATTCTTGGAATAAACCCAACTTGATCATGGTGTATGAGCTTTTTGATGTGCTGCTGAATTCTGTTAGCTAGAATTTTGCTGAGGATTTTTACATCTATGTTCATCAGCAATATTGGTCTATAGTTTTCTTTTTCTGTGTTGTCTTTGTCTGGTTTTGGTATCAGGGTGATGGTGGCCTCATAGAATGAATTTAGGAGTGTTCCTTCCTGGGCAAGAACATACAATAGAGAAAAGAAAATCTCTTTAACAAGTGGTGCTGGGAAAACTGGTCAACCACTTGTGAAAGAATGAAACTAGAACACTTTCTAACACCATACACAAAAATAAACCAAAATGGATTAAAGATCTAAATGTAAGGCCAGAATCTATAAAACTCCTAGAGGAAAACATAAGCAAAACACTCTCTGACGTAAATCATAGCAGAATCCTCTATGACCCACTTACCAGAGTAATGGAAATAAAAGCAAAAATAAACAACTGTGACCTAATTAAACTCAAAAGCTTTTGCATAACGAAGGAAACTATAAGCAAGGTGAAAAGATGACCCTCAGAATGGGAGAAAATAATAGCAAATGAAGCAACTGACAAACAATTAATCTCAAAAATATACAAGCAGCTCCTGCAGCTCAATTCCAGAAAAATAAACAACCCAATCAAAAAATGGGCCAAAGAACTAAACAGACATTTCTCCAAAGAAGACATACAGATAGATGGCTAACAAACACATGAAAAGATGCTCAACATCACTCATTATCAGAGAAATGCAAATCAAAACCACAATGAGGTACTATCTCATGCTGGTCAGAATGGCTGCCATCAAAAAGTCTACAAACAATAAATGCTGGAGAGGGTGCAGAGAAAAGGGAACCCTCTTACATTGTTGGTGGGAATGCAAACTAGTATAGCCACTATGGAGAACAGTGTGGAGATTCCTTAAAAAAATGGAAATAGAATTGCCATATGACCCAGCAATCCCACTGCTGGGCATACACACTGAGGAAACCAGAAGGGAAAGAGACATGTGTACCCCAATGTTCATCACAGCACTGTTTACAATAGCCAGGACATGGAAGCAACCTAGATGTCCATCAGCAGACAAATGAATAAGAAAGCTGTGGTACATATACACAATGGAATATTACTCAGCCATTAAAAAGAATGCATTTGAATCAGTTCTAATGAGGTGGATGAAACCGGAGCCTATTATACACAGCGAAGTCAGAAAGAAAAACACCAATACAGTATATTAAAGCATATAAATGGAATTTAGAAAGATAGTAATGATGACTCTACATGTGAGACAGCAAAAGAGACACAGATATAAAGAACAGATTTTTGGACTCTATGGGAAAAGGCAACTGTGGGCTGATTTGAGATAATATCATTGAATCATGTATATTATCATATATGAAATAGATCTCCAGTCTAGGTTAAATGCATGAGACAAGGTGCTCAGGGCTGGTGCACTGGGATGACCCTGAGGGATGGGATGGGGAGGGAGATGGGAGGGGGGTTCAGGATGGGGAACACATGTACACCCATGACTGATTCATGTCGATGTATGGCAAAAACCACCAGAATATTGTAAAGTAATTAGCCTCCAAATAAAATTAAAAAAAAAAGAAGTGTTCCTTCCTCTGCAATTTCTTGAAAGAGTTTTAGAAGGATAAGCATTAGCTCTTCTCTAAATGTTTGATAGAATTCTCCTGTGAAGCCATCTGGTCCTGGGCTTTTGTCTTTTAGGAGATTTTTTATTACAGCTTCAATTTCAGTGCTTGTAATTAGGTTGTTCATAATTTCTATTTCTTTCTGGTTCAGTCTTGGAAGATTGAACTTTTCGAAGAATCTGTCCATTTATTCCAGGTTATCCATTTTCTTGCCATATAGTTGTTCATAATAGTGTCTTATAATCCATTGTATTTCTTCATTGTCTGTTGTAACCTCTCCTTTTTCATTTCTAATTTTGTTGATTTGATTCTTCTCTCTTTTTTTCTTAATGAGTTTGGCTAAAGGTTTGTCAATTGTATTTATCTTCTCAAAGTACCAGCTTTTTGTTTTATTAATCTTTATCATTGTTTCTTTCATTTATTTTTCATTTATTTCTGCTCAGATCTTTATGATTTCTTTCCTTCTACGAATTTTTTTTAATTCTTCTTTTTCCAGTTGTTTTAGGCGTAAAGTTAGGTTGTCTATTTGATGTTTTTCTTGTTTCTTGAGGTAAGATTGTATTGCTATAAATTTCCCTCTTAGAACTGTTTTTGCTGCATCCCATAGGTTTTGAGTTGTGTTTTCATTGTCATTTGTTTCTATAATTTTTTTTTATTTCCCTTCTGATTTATTTAGTAACCTGTTGGTTATTTATAAATGTGTTGTTTAATCTCCATGTGTTTGTGTTTCTTACAGTTTTTTTCCTGTAATTGATGTCAAGTCTCATAGTGTTGTGGTCAGAGAAGATGCTTGATATGATTTCAACTTTCTTAAATTTACTGAAGTTTGATTTGTGACCCAAGATGTGGTCTATCCTGGAGAATGTTCCATGTGCACTCGAGAAGGTGTATTCTTCTGCAGTTTGATAGAATGTCCCGAAGATATCAATGAGATCCATCTCATCTAATGTATCATTTAAGACTTGTGTTTCTTTATTAATTTTCTGTTTTGATGATCTGTCCATTGGTGCGAGTGGGCTGTTAAAGTCTCCCACTATTATTGTGTTACTGTCAATTTCTCCTTTTATGTCTGTTAGTGTTTGTCTTATGTGTTGAGGTGCTCCTATGTTGGGTGCATAGATATTTACAATTGTTATGTCTTTCTCTAGGATTGATCCCTTGATGATTGTGTAGTATCCTTCCTTATCTCTTGTAATCTTCTTTATTTTAAGGTCTATTTTGTCTGACATGAGGATTGCTACTCCAGCTTTCTTTTGCTTCCCATTTGCATGGAATATGTTTATCCATCCTCTCACTTTCAGACTATATGTGTCTTTAGGTCTGAAGCGGGTTTCTTGTAGGCAACATATATATGGGGCTTGTTTTTGCATCCATTCTGCCAATCTATGTCTTTTGGTTGGAGCATTTAATCCATTTACATTTACAGTAATTATTGATATATATGTTCCCACAGCCATTTTCTTAATTGTTTGTAGTGATTTTGTAGCTCTTTTATCTTCTCCTATATTTCTTGACTACATAAGTCCCTTTAACATTTGTTGTAAAGCTGGTTTGGCACTACTGAATTCTCTTACCTTTTGCTTATCTGAAAATCTTTTTATTTCTCCATTAATTTTGAATGACATCCTTGCTGGGTATAATAATCTTGGTTGTAGATTTTTTCCCTTTTACTACTTTAAATATATCCTGCCATTCCATTCTGGCCTGTAGAGTTTCTGCTGAAAGATCAGCTGTTAAGCAAGCATATGGGGTTTCCCTTGTATGTTACTTGTTGTTTCTCCCTTGCTGCTTTTAATATTTTTTCTTTGTGTTTAGTCTTTGTTAGTTTGATTAGTATGTGTTTGTGTCTTGGTGTGTTTATCCTTGAGTTTATCCTGTATGGGACTCCTTGTGCCTCTTGGACTTGATTGACTATTTCCTTTTCCATGTTGGGGAAATTTTCACCTATCATCTCTTAAAAAAAATTCTCATACCATTTCTTTCTCTCTTCTTCTTCTGGGACCCTTATAATTTGAATGTTGGTGCATTTGATATTATCCCAGAGGTCTCTGAGACTATCCTCAGTTCTTTTCATTCTTTTTACTTTGTTCTGCTCTTCAACAGTTATTTCCACCATTGTATCATCCAGCTCACTGATTTGTTCTTCTGTTTCAAATATTCTGCTATTGATTCCTTCTAGAGTATTTTTAATTTCAGTAATTGTGTTTTTTGTCTCTGTATGTTTATTCTTTAATTTTTCTAGATCTTTGTTAATTGATTCTTGCATTTTCTCCATTTTGTTTTCAAGGTTTTTGATCATCTTTACTATCATTATTCTGATTTTTTTTCAGGTAGTTTGCCTATTTCCTCTTCATTTATTTGGACTTCTGTGTTTCTAGTTTGTTCCTTCATTTGTGTAGTACTTCTCTGCCTTTTCATTATTGTTTTTAACTTATTGTGTTTTAGGTCTCCTTTTCCCAGGCTTCAAGGTTGAATTCTTTCTTCTTTTGGTTTCTGCCCTCCTAAGCTTGGTCCAGTGGTTTGTGTAAGCTTTGTATAGGGTGAAATTTGTGCTGAGTTTTTGTTTGTTTGTTTTTCCTCTGTGGGAATGGCTGAGTGAGGTGCTAATCCTGTCTGCTGATGATTGGGTTTGTACATTTGTTTTGTTTGTTGTTTAGATGAGGCGTCCTTCACAGGGTGCTACAGGTGGTTGGGTGGTGCCAGGCCTTGTATTCAAGTGGTTTCCTTTGTATGAGTTCTCACTATTTGATACTCTCTAAGGTTAGTTTTCTGGTAGTCTAGGTTCTTGGAGTCAGTGCTCCCACTCCAAAAGCTCAGGGCTTGATCTCTGGTCAGTAATAAAGATTCCACAAGGAGTTTGTTATGGCATCAACTGAAATTAAAACAAATATCCAAAAACAAGAAACCAAAGACGAACCCCAGACAAATGGCAGTTATAAAATCAGGCAAATAATAATTAGAATAATTGAATACACACATATACATATAAACCCTGAGCAAAGTCAAAACAGTACAACAAAAATAAAGTACAATAGATAGACCCGGTGAACAAAGGAAATCAAAAATTATATTTACCAGTTAAGAACAAAACTAACTAAAGCGCAAACTGGAAAACCAAACTAAAGCAAGGTGCAAAGGGGGTAATAAAGCAATGAAAACAAAACTAACAGATATGTTTAGAGGAAATGAAAGAAAGCAAAGAAAGAGAATAAATATGCAAAGTTAAATAGAGGTAGATGCAGAAGATTTATATACATTAAAGATTAATTGCAAGGGGAAAAGAACAGTGGGAAAAGAAAACAAAGGAATAAATGTAGAAACAATGTAATATTTTTTTAAAAATTAAAAGCTAAAATTATAAAAAACAAAAAAGAAAAGAAAATGGATGAAGAAAGAAAAACAGGGGGAAAAAAGAAAAACACAGAACTGCAAAAGCCGAATGTAGAGGCAGAGGTTTATAACAACAATAAAATATCTGACTGAGGAAAATAAAAGCTCAAAAGCTTGATTAGATTTCATAGTGCCAATAAAATCAACAACTACAACAAGGTGGGGAGGAATCCAAAAGAATCTTTAGAATAAGTCAAAACATAAGAATAATATATGTTTTTCTTGAGTTACTGCTGTCACAGTCCTTTCCCTCGCTGGGGGTCACAGTCCACCTCACCTTCCTAGGATGCCCTCCAACACTGTGCTGATCTCTGGGCCTGCTGTGGGGACAGCTCAAATTCTAATCTGGTGCTACTCCTGTATGTTCTTCCTCCAATGTCCACAGTTATCAGAACTAGCACATCTTCTTCTGTGGGAGTTCTCAATGAACTTTTACATATTCCATAGATACAGAGTCTGCCGAGTTGATCAAGTGAATTTAATCTGCAGCTTGTACAGGTGGTGGGAAGGTTTTGGGTCTTCTTCCTTAAGCACACTGCCCCTGGGTTTCATTTGTGGTTTTATTCCCACCTCTGCATGTGGGTCGTCCACTGGTGTTTCCTCCTGAGTCTGCCCTAGAGGACTTGGGTTTGCCCCTGTGAGGGCCAGGTGTGGAGGTGTTACAGCTTGGGTTGCAGGGGTACTGGCAACAACAGGTACTCAGGGGAGTTGGCAACTAGGGCAACAAGAAATATAGTGCTCTAGAAGGGTATGGCAACCAGTATTGGCCAATACGCTCCATTATTCTTGCCTGGAGATCCCCCTCCCTGACAGAACCCTGGCAGACCACAATCTACAGGGTTGCAAAGTGTTCAGTTCAGTTCAGTCACTCAGACATGTCCGACTCTTTGTGACCCCATGAACTGCAGCACGCCAGGCCTCCCTGTCCATCACCAACTCCCAGAGTCCACCCAAACCCATGTCCATCAACTTGGTAATGCCATCCAACCATCTTAGAAGGGGAGGGTTGTCCCCTTCTCCTCCTGCCCTCAATCTTTCCCAGCATCAGGATCTTTTCAAATGAGTCAGCTCTTCACATCAGGTGGCCAAAGTATTGGAGCTTCAGCTGGTCAGGTACTCCTGTCTGCTCTCAGCTGGTGTTCTGCATGCACTTCTGTGTCTGAAGGTGTGTTCCTGATGTATCCGTGGAGAGAGATGTACTCCACGTCCACCTACTTCTCCACCATCTTGTCCTCTCCTGTCACTCTGCTTATTTAACTTATATGTAGAGTACATCATGCAAAATGCGGAGCTGGATGAAGCACAAGCTGGAATCAATATTGCCGGGAGAAATATCAATAACCTCAGATACACAGATGACACCACCCTTATTGCAGAAAGCAAAGAACAAAGAGCCTCTTGATGAAGGTGAAAGAGGAGAGTGAAAAAGCTGGGTTAAAATTCAACATTCAAAAAACTAAGATCATGGCATCCGGTCCTGTAACTTCATGGCAAACAGATGGGGAAACAATGGAAACAGTGACAGACTTTATTTTGGGGGGGGCTCCAAAATCACTGCAGATGGTGACTGCAGCCATGACATTAAAAGACACTTGCTCCTTGGAAGAAAAGTTATGACCAAACTAGATAGCATATTAAAAAGAAAAAACATTACTTTTCCAATGATGGTCTGTCTAGTCAAAGCTATGGTTTTTCCAGCAGTCATCTGTGGATGTGAGAATTGGACCATAAAGAAAGCTGAGCACCAAAGAATTGATGCTTTTGAACTGTGGTGTCGGAGAAGACTCTTGAGAGTCCCTTGGACTGTAAGGAGATCAAACCAGTCAATCCTAAAGGATCCTGACTATTCATTGGAACGGCTGGTGCTGAAGCTGAAACTCCAATACTTCAGCCACCTGATGTGAAGAACTGACTCATTGGAAAAGACCCTTATGCTGAGGAAGACTGAAGGCAGGAGGAGAAGGGGACGACAGAGGATGAGATGGTTAGATGGCATCACCAGCTCAATGGACATGAGTTTGAGCAGGCTCCAGGAGTTGGTGATGGACAGGGAGGCCTGGTGTCCATGGGGTTGCAAAGAGTCGGACATGACTGAGTGACTGAACAGAACTGTGAAATGAAACTATCTCCTGCCATCTTAATCAACAAGAAATGTCACAGTCAACAGCAATTTCTGGCTTCCAAATGTCAATGAGGTCTTTGAAAACTGTGATCCAGCAGATGCCACCAGCCCCCTCAGTTCTTGCTGAGGAGCTGGCAGAATGCAAGAAGCAACATGAACAGGAAACAGGATTGGCCCCAGATAGCTGAGGAGCCTATGAAAGGAATGAACTCAGTGAGCCCAGAGGCTTGCATCTTTTCATACACAGAATGCTAAATTCCTTAACTTGATGTTCAGACTACCTGCTCCCTTTGTTGCAAACTTATATATAGCCTGACTTCCCCTCCTGCCTCCTTGGAGCAGTTTCCTCAAGAGTTACTGAGATGCCGTCTCCCAGGCTCAGAGTCCTAAACATTTCTACCAAATAAAATAACTCTCTACTTTCAGGTTGTGACTATATTTTTTAGTAGACATGTTTTTACACCCAACAGCTAGAACTTGAGGCTTTACTCCCTAAAATTAGTAGGCTAACTTTTTCTTAGCTCACTAGAGACTCTTTACCCAGAAATGAAACTGCCAGCAGATGCTTGTCCCTACTACACAAGGTAACTGAAGAACTGTCACCCCAGGAAATGCTGATTCAGTTAACCCTAGGGGTAACCATGGGAGTAGCCTTGGGTGAACCAGAATCCCTGGTCTGGATCTATGCAACTCTAAGTCAGGTTTAGGAACTTGCATTAGCTAACAACCTGGGAGCTCTTTATAAATGGGACCTTAGGTCCCAGCAGACCTTCTGAACCCAATGCTGCAGGCCCACAAGACCTTGCAGGATCTACAGGCACATGTACCCTTGACAGGCACTGGTCTGTACCAGGCTCTCACAGCAACTTCAGGAAAGGAGCAGCTTGCTCACAGCTCAGATCTTACAAAGACTTAAAAGTAATAGTCACCTCATGCCATAACCCACAGCTGTGTTACTGACACATCAGCCAGTTTCTCCCCCATGTTTCTTAGCATCCTGCCAACTCTGAAGTGTATGGGGCTTCCTTTCTTGGGACTCCTTACAAACAAGATCGTTGTTTGAGAACGTCAGCCTCCTGTTCTTACCAATGCTCCTGAACACCAAGGTGAGGTGGGAGGTAGAGATCTCCTGCCCCCCAGGGTGAGTAACTGGAGTTTGTTCCCTATGGACAGAAACTGCAAAATATCCATAGCAGGACAGTCAACAGAAGAAGCTGGGCCCTGCCCAGATAACAGATAAGGAGACCACATATTTCTCATTCTCCAAGTCAAGGAAACCCTCCCAACTCAAAAGCTCCTTGGAGCAAAAGGGGAGTGATGTCAACTACCCACAGGCCTCTTCAGTGCAATTCATGTCGGTTGAGTGATGCACATGTACACATGGGAGGATCCTCAGACATACCAAACATGGACTCAGAACCAGATGAATCAAGATGACTGGCCAAAGGAAATCCAGAAGGAATGTCCCATAAAAGAGATTCAAACCACCACAAGGGCATGGCTCTCTCTAGGTCCACCTGTGTGTCTACCCACATGTACTGTATTCTTTCTCCTGATAAACACTTGACTTGTTTCACTACTTTCTGTCTTTGTGGGAATTCTTTTCGGCAAAACTGAAGGGCCAAGGCCTTGTCACTGACTGCTGGTCTAGTGGCTAAGACCCGGTGCTCTCACTGCTGAGACTCCACCTTAATCTCTGGACCTCAATCTCTGGCCAGGAACCGAAACCCGGCTTCAAGCTGCTGAAGGCCAAGGACCTTAGGGAGCCCTTTCTAAGGGAACAGTGCAGACCTGCTCAGGGTACCACGGAGCTTCCACAGCAGGCCCCAGAATGATGTGAGCCAACAGAAACACCGTCAAGGAGACTAAGTACATTATATGTAGCAGAACAAATTTCTGATGTATTATCCAAGGTCATTTTCAGGTTGGGGAGGATGTCTGTCCTGAGGCCCTCTTCCCACTGACACTGAGACCTCCATCACCTCAGGGGAAAGCAGACATAGCTGAGAATATGGGAGACTATGTTCAGATTTTGGCTTTTAAAACAGGCTCTTCTGAAAGCTCATTTCCATAAGAATAGTTACAAATGATAGGTCTTTCATTTGAATGAGTGGGGCTTTGAGTACTGCAGAAAGGGTTTTCTAAATCCCAGGAAGTGAAGTGAAGTCACTCAGTTGTGTCTGACTCTTTGTGACCCCATGGACTGTAGCCCACTCAGGCTCCTCTGTCCATCGGATTCTCCAGGCAAGAATACTGGAGTGGTTGCCATTTCCTTCTCCAGGGGATCTTCCCAACCCAGGGATCAAACCTGGGTCTCCTGTATTGCAGGCAGATGCTTTATCCTCTGAGCCACCAGGGAATCCCAGGAATGTTCTAATTATTGAGAATCAGAGGCTGAGTGGTCTCAGGGTATAAAATGTTTAACTGTAAGCCCTGGAGTGGGGAAGACATGAAATTAACATGGGGGTGGTTTCCTGCCCTTCAGGAAGAAGAAAAGTCCCTCCTGGCATTGAGGGAAATGCCCAGAGAGGGATCAGGAGGTAAGGAGCAGGAGCAAGAGACTAGGAGCAGGGCCTGTGTCTCACCCTGATGCGGGTTCAACCCCCGGGGCAGAGGCAAGGAAGAGACCCCCGTAGAAAGCCCAGACAGAGGGACTAGAGCCTTGTTCACCTCGAGGCACTCTGGGAGGAAATGGCCCAACAGAGACCCCATGCCAACACGTGGAGGCTTGGGGAGAGCATTCCTTAGGGTCTAATGTGGCTCCCTGCAAGGCCCTCCAGTAGACGGCAGAGAGCAATTCTGATGTGGCCAGAGACCCTCTCAAGGAACACTGAAGGGAGCCTGGACCTAAGACCAGCCTGACTGCAGTATAGGGAAGCGAATCCCATGGCTGAGGCTGTAGCAAAGACAAGCCAAAGGGGGAGGTGGCTGTGAACAGATGGGTGGCTGAGCGTCAGAAGGTGGTGCCAGGGATCTGATAGCCAGGGATGATGGCTGAGCAGGTCTCGAAATCCCACAACCAAAGGTCAGCAGAGCCAGACCCTCACCCCACTCAAGTCAACACTCAGATCACAGCAGGAGGAGAAGGCCAAAAGTTGAGTCCACATAGTCTAAGTGCAAATCTTGAGGAGTCTGAATTACTTCAAGAGTCAAGAGTGGTTTTTCTGTCATCTGTGGAGATAGGTATCACTGACTTGATGGACGTGAGTTGAGTGAACTCCGGGAGTTGGTGACGGACAGGGAGGCTTGGAGTGCTGCGATTCGTGGGGTCTCGAAGAGTCAGACACGACTGACTGACTGAACTGAACTGAACTGTGGAGATAGGTGATCCTAAGTTTGGTTACCAACAAACGTTTGTATAGTCAAAGCTATGGTTTTTCCAGTAGTCATGTATGGATGTGAGAGTTGGACCATAAAGAAAGCTAAGCTTTTAAGAATTGATGCTTTTGAACTGTGGTGTTGGAGAAGACTCTGGAGAGTCCCTTGGACTGCAAGGAGATCAAACCAGTCAATCCTAAAGGAAATCAACCCTGAATACTCATTGGAAGGACTGATGCTGAAACTCCAATACTGTGGCCACCTGATGCAAAAAGTTGACTCATTTCGAAAAGACCCTGATGCTGGGAAACATTTAAGTCAGGAGAAGGGGATGGCAAAGGACAAGATGGTTGGATGGTGTCATTGACTCAGTGGACATGAGTTTGAGCAAACTCTGGGAGTTGGTGAAGGACAGGGAAGCCTGGTGTGCTGCAGTCTGTGGGGTCACAAAGAGTTCGACACAATTGAGTGACTGAACAACAACAAAGTTTGGTTACAGAAATTACTCTCCCCCTCCCCACCTGGTCCTTTGCCACACCTGCTCCTGGCACACCCTGCCTCAGAGGGGCATCTGGCTCCATGTGACACACAGAGTTAAGCCTAAGCCACCTGTCCCACCACCTGCCAGTCTCTCTCTGCTCTCACCTCACACACCCTTCAGCACATGAACATTGTTGATTTTCTCCAAATACCCCACACTTCTTCATATACTCCCACCTTTGGACATGCCTCACCCACAGGCTTCTAATACTTTGGTGTAATTATTTACATCTGGCTGTGTTCTCTTTCGAAGGTGAGGGCTCTGTGTTATTCATACACTTATCCCATTTCCCCACCAACAGTTCCAACTTTGTGGATCCACTCAGCAGTTCATGCATTAACCCACAAGAATCAAAACCTTCCAAAGATGGAATGGGCTGCCTCAGGAGAAAGGACATCCCCCCTCATGGGAGATGTGCAAGCATCAGTTCTACCCAGGGATGCCAAGAGAGGGGGCAGAAGACTGTGACCCTCAGGAGCCTATGCTATGCTCAGAGTCTGAGGGTCCCTGAGTATTGGGAAAAGGCAGCAGTGGCCTCAGGCTGAGGGGGAGGATGCTGGGACCAACATGGTTGGAGTTCCAGTGGCCCCAAGGGAGCAGGGAAGAGGGCTCTGGTGGCAGACGCCAGCAACAGGGGCAGCTCAAATATGACTCTTTGCGACCCCATGGACTATAGCCTGCCAGGCTCCTCTGTCCATGGGATTCTTCAGGCAAGAATACTGGAGTGGGTTGCCATTTCCTTCTCCGGTGGTAGACAGTAAAATAGCAGAAAATAAATTATGCCATTAAAAAATCTATTGGGTTGGTCAAAAAGTTCATTCAGGCTTCTCTGTTGCATTGTACGGAAAAACCCAAACAAACTTTTTGGCCAACCCACTACTTCTGCACCTACCTTTAGCTACAATACCAGTTCCAGCCCATGCCTTCCTCAAACACTTCTTCACTCCAAGGTTCTCAGGCAGCAATAGGCTTACGGAAGTTTATGGAAGGTGGTCAGATAGAGGGAGATGGGTGGAGAAGCTAAGGAATGAAGGTAATGTACAGTACCACCCCCTCCACCATGGACAGCTCCACATTTAGAGTCAGGAAAACCACCTGACCCTCTAAGAGGATAGAAGTAATTACCTTTGCCCCAGCTGTCTTTTTATGTAATCCAAATGGATATAATCTGGGTGGGCTGAGTATTTTAAAAATCCCAGCAATGACTATTTTGATTCCTGGTTTGATCTGAAATCCTGTGACACTGATGGAAAACCTCAGCTCAGGAAAATGACCAGCACTGGGGATAGCCGAGACTGTTTTCCATTATACATTTGCCAAAAGAGCAGTTAGAATTTTTGAGTTCTTGCCTGTTATAAAGTACGGCGAGAAAAATGCAAATTTTAGATATGATTTCAAAGCTCTTTCATTCAGATCATAGTCATTTGGGTTTTTGTTTTTTGGCCGTGGCCCATGGCATGTGGAATCTTAGTTCACCGACCAGGGATTGAACCCATGTTCCCTGCGGTGGAAGCACAGAGTCGCACCCCCTGGATCACCAGGGAAGTCCTTGGATCTTAGTCATTTTTGAAACAAGTCAAAGAGTGAGTCCTTCCATGTTTCACTTAGATTTTGTTGGGCTGTAAGGCGAAGATGGTTTGTAGTAATTTATCATATCATGAGCATCTCCTTCAATAAAGACGTGTGTGAGGGACTCAGAGGTCAAAATACCAATAGAAAGCCAACAAACTGGATACGAAGGACAGTATCATTCAGGCTAAAATACCACCCTTACATCTAAATGATACGAACAATTAATTCCACAAGACAGAAGTGTGTTGTGCAATTATCCAGGTGATGTTATCTAGGTAAATGGTTCCATTCCCTGCGTGTTGGGAAGAGCCCCTGCAGACAAAGTCTTCCATCTTAGGCTGCTTCCCCATCGTCCTCCATAAGAGCATTCTCCTGTTCCAGCAGCACTCAAGGAGCACCACAGATGTACCAGGGCCTGCGCTGGGAGTGCAAAGATGGATGAGACGCGGCCCTGGCCTGCGGCACCTCACTCTAGCTAGGGACACACACAGTCAGGCTGCCAAGAGCAGCGAGTTGAAAAGGAGGTCCCTGTGCAGTGAGTATCTGCATCTGAGGAGGGCGCGGGTGTGCTGAATCATGCCCCAGGGAGGGACGGCATGTCCAGGCTGGCTCCTCAGGGGGCCCTGACCAAGAAGCTCAGAGGAAGGGCATTCCAAGCTCAGAGGACAACTGGAGCAAAGGGACAAAGCGGACTCCATGCACAAAGTACAAAGGAACAAAGGAGAGACTCCGTGTGCCTGGAGTGCAGGGTGCGTGGAAGGCTGAGCACAGAGCAAGGCCGGTGAGACAGGGAGAGAAACCCAGCAACACAACCCAGCAGTGGTCAGAGAGCAACGGGAAATCAGAAGGTCCCAGCAGTGTCCCGGAAATGGACGCAAAGACAAGAGTGTCTAGGAAAAGAACACGGTCAGCAGGGTCATTACGCCTGGAGGGACTGAGCTGAGACCACTGGACTGGGTGGCCCCAGGGCCATCTGAGAACTGAGCCAGGATGGCACAAAAGTCAGAGCCCGTGGCTGAGGAACGACAGTTGCCACTAAGAGGAGGACTGAGCAAGGGTGTGAGTGGAGGGAGAGGCAGGAGGAGGGCGGGAGGAAGGCTGGGGCTAGTCTCTGCGGACTTCCGTGTGTTCGTGAGCTGATGAGAAACTACCGGAGAGTGAGCGCCCTGGATCCCAAAGGGAGGAAGAATGAAGGAAAGCATGCTCCAGAGCAGGGAGGGTAAAGAGGCCAGCCTGGGACCGAAAGCACAGCCCTCTTCCTCAGGACGCAGGGGAAGAGGCAAGGGCACAAGGAGGTACGGGCAACCAGGGCAGGAAGGGACAAGGAGGAGGCACACGGCACCGGGGAGCACTGAGGACCCGCCGAGGGTCTCAGCCCCGGGCCTGCCCTGATGCCCAGCAGCCACTTCCCTGGGGTCTGAGCAGCACAGGCGCGTGGCGAGCACTTGACAAAGGGAGCGATTCCAGGGAGCCCGCAGGGAGGGAAACTCCCCTCTTCCCAGCCCCCAGGAAGGCCCTGGGACCAACCAGAGTCTCTGACCCGAAGAGGATGCCTAGTGACAAAAGGGGCAACTGCCTAAAGCTCAGGCACCTCGTCTGCCTTCCAGGACCTGAGTTAGCCGCTTCAGGAGGAAAGCAGTTTACCTGATTCCACAAATAAATGTATCTAGGTTTTTTTTGCCTCTGTATATGGTGCCTGAGGATATTATCATGTGACAGGATGACATATGGTAGGACTGGACTAGGGAGACAGGGAGTCCAGATCATTAATTATCCAGTTATCTGTCCTCTTCTGGAAGGAACTTTCTTGGGAGCATAGAGTAATTTCATTGTTAATGAGGAAAATGATTGCCCTTCAAACAACAGGGTTGGGGGAGGGGTATAAATTAAGAAATGGATTAATAGATACACAGTGTGTGTGTGCTCAGTTGCTCAGTTGTATCTGACTCTTTGCAACTCCGTGGACTTTAGCCCACCAGGTTCCTCTCTCTGTTCATGGGATTCTCCAGGCAAGAATACTGGAGTACGTTGCCATGTCCTTCTCCAGGGGATCTTCCCGACCCGGGGACTGACCCCATGTCTCTTATGTCTCCTGCATTGGCAGGTGGATTCTGTAACACTTGCACCACCTGGGAAGCCCTAGCAGATACACACTACTATATATAAAATAGGTAAACAGCAAGGCCCTGTATAGCACAGAACTATATTCAATAGGGAAGTCACTCAGTCGTGTCCGACTCTTTGTGACCCCGTGGACTGTAGCCCACCAAGCTCCTCTGTCCATGGGATTCTCTAGGCAAGAGTACTGGAGTGGGTTGCCATTTCCTTCTCCAGGGGATCTTCCCGACCCAGTGATCGAACCAGGTCTCCCGCATTGCAGGCAGACGCTTTAACATCTGAGCCACCAGGGAAGCCTATATTCAATATCTTGTAGTAATCTATCACGAAAAAGAATACATATATATGTATAGCTGAATCACTTTGCTGTACACCAGAAACTAATACAATACTGTAAATCAAGTATTCTTCAATAAAGAAAAATAAGAGTCCTGTGATTTTACGTCCTCTAAAATTGAGCCTCAAACTGGAAGTCGAGTATTTTGGTGCTCAGGTTAATTTCTACATAAACACCTAACTGGTGTCTGTGCCACAGCTGAGCCTTAGCACATGTCAACAGCAGCTTGCAGAGGCTCTCTGGGAGACATCAGAAAGTCCAGGCCTTTAAGCATGTGCTACAGATCCAGGGCTGGCATCTCTTACTAAACCTCAGTGTCATGCTGCAGGGGACAGGTGAACACAGGAGGACCCCTCACCTGCTTCCTTTATATGCTTGTAAACATCATCAGCGGAGAAGGCAATGGCACCCCACTCTAGTATTCTTGCCTGGAAAATCCCATGGACGGAGGAGCCTTACGGGCTACAGTCCATGGGGTCGCGAAGAGTCGGACACGACTGAGCGACTTCACTTTCACTTTTCACTTTCATGCATTGGAGAAGGAAATGGCAACCCACTCCAGTGTTCTTGTCTGGAGAATCCCAGGGATGGGGGAGCCTGGTGGGCTGCCGTCTATGGGGTCGCACAGAGTCGGACATGACCAAAGCGACTTAGCAGCAGCAGCAGCAAACATCATCAGAGCCAGAGGGAGAGTATGGAATGTCGCCGTGGGCCACAAAGTCAATCTGTTGGAGAGAGAGAAGAGTGACATCACCACTGGGATGGGAGTACATGTCCACGATTTGAAAATACATATTTTTTGAACAAAACACCTATAGTAAAGCAGTTGAAATAAGCAGTTTGTAAGGTAGACTTGAATCCTGGACTGAAAGGTATTTCCACTGTTTGTTTCCATGAACTGATGGGAACTCAATTGGCTTCTCTCCTTTGCTGGTCCCTCTTTGTTCTCTTACCTCTGACAGTAGGTTTTAGGTTTTTTGGCATTTTGTTCTTCCGCCTCTAAGATCTCTCCTTCAGAGATTTCGTTCAGCCATCAGATTTTACTCACCTCTACTATGAGGACCCAAAATCCTCATTTCCTGTCCCACTGATGGCAATAGGCCCTCCCTCACACTTAAGTCATATTTTATTTATTTTTTGCCTCCAAAATTGTATTTTTGTTTTCAGCAAGTAGCAGGAAACCCTTGAATCACTTGACCCAAGGCGGGCACTTAGTAAAGCCATGAACTGTTAATGGCAGAGAAGAAAACTAAGACAATGACTGTGAAATGACTCAGAAGTCAGTGCTTCACTAGCAGCTATTTCTCAAGATTTTAAGACCAGAATCTCAGACCCATTTATCATCCATTTCACAAGTCCTATCAGCCTTTACTACATAAAGAAGCCAAGGTCTACAAAGAACAATGCTGCCCTCATCTTCTCCCTAAAAGCCTACTTTTGCTGTGAATGTGGGTTGGGTGTGATGACTGTCTGCCAGTTTCCTGCTAGGGAACTATCAGCTACAAGTAAGCAACTCCTTTAAAAATAGAGTGCTCAAGCCCTTGGTTTGGGGACCTCTTTTGAAAGCCTGTCATAATTCAAGGACTATGGAGTTTAAGAGCCCATTTAAGGAGACAGCCATAAAAGCTGAAAATCATGCACTTCTCGGGATGTCATGGCATCTGGTGATGAATGCACAAAATGGCTGTGTGTGTTTGGGTCCTTGGTCAGAATCTCTCAAAGTTGGGAGATTAGGGTAGGGACAGGATGTGTAGATCTGTCTCCCAACCTGCGGTCCCTGCGGGAGTGGGCTAAGGGCTGGGCTAGGTCAGAGCCGGAAGTCTTAGTAGTTTTTTATGTAAATCCTTGAAATTCCAGAAGTCCTGCCTGCTAATAGGTACATGATGCATCACACCGAATCATAAATCCTTGCTGAGTTTCAGGGTGCATGTCCTCTAAAAATGTTCCAGGCAAATCACCACCTGATCCTTTTCCAAGTCATTCTCCATGGCCACCCCATCCCAATGTATTTCCTGAGCTGTTGGGTTATAGTGAGATTTTGCGTCTTTTCATCAGCAGAGCAGCCTCCCCCAAAGTAGGAAGAACCTCAGATAGCAATTATCATGCCTCTGTAAGTTCTATAACCTAAACAATTCCATATAATCTATGTATCTTGTAATTGTCTGGCAAACTCTCCAGCAGTGACATTTTTTCTTGTATACCTACACACACACACCTGTAGTATAAATTCATCTACTGGATTTTTGTGATCTTAACACTGCAAAATATATAATAGGGGGCTTCTCCTCCCCAAATTCACCTCTCTTCAATAGACATCCTCTCTAAACAAAATTAAAAGCAATAAACACACGACCTGGAAGTCATGCCTCATCCTTCCCTTAACACTGTGGCTTTAATCCAAGACAGTATCCCATCCAGCCTGTCTCCCAACCTTATGTCCACCCACCATGAGGTTGTGTCACTCTAGGAACGTTCCTTTTGCAGGCTTTTGGTTTTCACTGGAAGTCCCACCCCCAAGGCTGTTGGCTTCTCACTTATCTCTCCAGTGCCTTCTCCACTAATGTGAATATTGAGGTTAGACAGACAAATGACTCTTTGTGACCCCATCATCTATAGCCCACCAGGCTCCTCTGTCCATGGAATTATCCAGGCAAGAACACTGGAGAGGGTTGCCATTTCCTTCTCCAGGGGATCTTCCTGACCCAGGGATTGAAGCCAAGTCCCCCACATCACAGACAGACTCTTTTCTGATGAGAGCCTGCTATAAAGAGATTTAATTGATAAAGCCCATATCAATGAGGCCAAATGGAGCCAGACAGTGAAACTTAATTTGTATATATCTACATAGCTGGGCTACCTGGCAAGGATATGAAATATAAATTCTGACACTTACAGGTCAGCAAGACTGCTCTGGCAAACTGTATCAACTAAATTCTTATAATTCCTGTGTTAAAAGTTTTCCAGTTCCAGAAAGATGTAGTACATGCTGTTCAAGACACTGAATAGGACTGCTTTGCTTTTCTCCTCCTTATCGTTTATCATAAATAAGCACAAGGAACTCTACTCAATACTCTGTAATGCCCTACAGTGGGAAAAGAATCTTAGAGTATATATACATATATGTCTAACAGATTCATTTTGCTGTCCACTTGAAAGTAACACCACATTGTAAATCTACTTCAAAATACTAACGTTTAAAAAAGAAAGGACAAATAAGATTCACACAAAAACCTCTCTTTACACTGACTTACGTAGAGAAGTACTCAAGTCTGCCTTTCTCTCTTACCCCATCTCCAAGCCCAGCCACAGCCCAGGCCTTCAGTAGCTGTGCTGAGAAGTTTCATCAAGGCCTTTTGAAAAACCTAGGGGTCAAGGGCTTGGTTGTATGACTTGGGTAAACCACTTAACCTCTGAAGCTCAGTTTTCCAATCTGTTAGGGAGGAAGCTATAGTAAATTATCATGCAGATTCTTTCAAGTTCTGAAAAGACTTCAAGGATACTAGAATAAAGGTGGGGGGAGAGAATAAGAATGAGAAAGGTAATGAGCCCATCTGTCTTTGAAGCTATAAGCTGCCCCCATTTTCCACCCTCCCTAAACTTGACTCTGTCATCAAAAGCCCAGAGCCTTCCTATTTCTCTAGCAAAGCATACTATCAAGAAAGAAATTACTCTCAGTTATTGGCCTACATTATGAAGTCTGAGATCAGAGATGATCTTTGTATTCTCAATGTCTAGGCCCTAGCTCTACTCCTCTCAGTTATTCTTTAAGTGCTGAATGTGATGCCTCTCCCAGGTATCTTTTAAATTAAAACCTTATCTCTAAATAGAATGGAAGATTTCATCTCCTAATAAAGAAAAGTAGGGAATAGAGGTTCTTTTGTGCACAGCATCCTTTCAGTATCCCTGAAAATTAGTTCATTTTTTTTTTTTGGTCTAACCATGAAGCAGGTTAGATAGCTATAAGTAGATCTAGGGAGAGAACTCCATGGGAGAATGTGAGGGCTATCTCGACTTGTCCCAGTCAGGTTCCTGGCAGGAAAGAGAAAGGTACACTCAAATGGTGGTGAGTCACACAAAAGTCTATTTCAGGAAATCCAACAATGGATAATCCAGTACTCCAGGGATGGCACTAGGCATCAGACAGAAGCTGTTGCCTTCAGCAATGGAAGCCAACCCACCATGAATGGGCAGAGTGGGAGCTGGGCAAATAAAAACCCAGGTTTGTGTTCTCCTGCCCACTTAGCTCTTACTGGCACCTCACATTGGCCAAAACCAACTTGAAGCCAAAGGGCAAGGGAGCCTATAAAGGCAATCCACAAACATCAGCCTGCTGGGACAGAGCAGGTGGGAAAAGGCCAGAAAGTAGACCTGCAATGGCGAGCAGAAAAGATCCAAACCATAACTCAAAAAGCTCCTTGACAAGAATGCCACCTTCCACTCAAGCTACAGCAGGAGCATCCCAGTTCTGACCAGTTTCACAAATCCTCGTGCTCAGCTCTGGTCGCTACATATCTGCCTCCATGAGAATAAGAGCAACAGCTCCCATGCCCAGGACAAAATCAGAGTTTAACATTCCTTGTGAAGTCACCAAAAAAAAAAAAAAGGACCTCTATCACATCTGAGCTTGGCCTGACATGGAAGATA
Organism: Cephalophus harveyi; assembly: GCA_006410635.1. Classification (NCBI taxonomy): domain Eukaryota; kingdom Metazoa; phylum Chordata; class Mammalia; order Artiodactyla; family Bovidae; genus Cephalophus; species Cephalophus harveyi. The sequence goes on from SJYT01024426.1 coordinate 24,611, forward strand.
TTGTACTTTAAAGCCTTGATATAAACTGGGAGAGTAGCACTGATGTATATCCACTACCATACATAAAACAGATAGCTAATGCGAAGCTGCTGCATATGACCTGGAAGGGGGACAGGAAGGCTCAAGAGGGAGAGAATATATGTATACTTATAGCTGATTCATATTGTGGTATAGCAGAAACTAACACAACATTGTAAAGCAACTATCCTCCAATTTAAAACATAAAAGTAAAGCCTTGGTATACGTCTAGCACTAAGGAAGTCTCTCTACTCCAAAACTGACCTGAGTGGGTGTCTCATTCAGCTGTCTTGCCCATAGCCCAATCATACCTCAGTCTACCTGAAAGTTCCCAAACTCTTTACCATAACCAAATCTGCAGGAGTTGAGGGTCTACAGGCTTCCTTCTGTGAAGACAAAAGAACTTGGGTGTCTTCTCAGTCTGGATTTGTCTTCGGAAGAGGAAGCATTCTGGTAGAGAACAATAGCTTCCAGCAAATGTCTCTTACTTGAAAGAAATACCATTTTGCCCCAGAGGGCTTTACGAGGGAACACAAACTAGAAGGATCTGTTGGAGCCACAAAAGCAGATTCTCTCTCCCTCTTTCAAACAAAAATGCCTTATTTTACTTTGGCCATAAAACATGAATCAGACTGTAGAAATTAAAGTCCCATCTTGCCTTTAATGAAGTCCAATTTTAGTGCTGATGAAATACTTGACAGCAATGTGGGCTTGTTTACTCATCACTGAAATGAATGCTCCACCAGAATTCAAGGCAAAATAACCCTTTCCAAGAAGCTAATGGAATACAAATTTAATCTCTTTGAAAAATACGCCAGAATATGCCCAGATTTTATATTAGAGAAAGTAAAATAGTATCCTTTCCTATATAAACATAGTCCCTTTGCTTGGGAGCAAACTGTCAAAAGACTGCAGGTTTCAAAAGAAGGATGGGTTTTAGACAAGCCAGAATGATGTCAACTTTCGTGTAGTCCCAATGGTTCTGTCAGACTTGTCCTCGGCTGCTTGGTTTGTGGTGATTTTTTTTTTTTCCTGAGAGCTAAATAGACGTGGGTGACGGAAACATAGTGAACAAGCCCAGGAATCCATCTGAACTGCTGCTGTGGTAAATATATTTTATAAATGTGTGCCTACCCTGTGCTTCATTTCTTTAAGAATTACCTCCTACCCCACCACACTGCCCAGAGCTGAGGTGCTGAGCCATGTCAGTGCTATGCTCTCACCACCCACCGACCCCAGCTGACTGGGTCAAAAGTGGGTGTGAGATTCAGAGAAACCAATTCAGAGCATATATTGGCATGGAAAAATGGCTTTCACCATTTGGTACTGGGACAAAGAAAGGTCAGGACGACTAACTGTCGGCAGTCATTTTGCAAGCTGATGTAAACTCAACCTGAAGGCCACCATTTAGAGGCAGCTAAGACGTGCCATATGTAAAGAGAGCAGAAGAATCAGCCTGAAGTCAGAGAAATATGAAGCCAGTAACAGAGACTAGCAAAGACTGTGTGATCTCAAAGAGTGAAATGAGTACTGATAGGAGGGGTCTGCCTTCACTTATATGTTGAGTTTCCAGGTTCTCTTTCCAGTCCTGAGTGAGATGTGAATGCCTGCCTTGCCCTTAGTATCTCAGACACATTCTGGATTCCTCCAGGGAAAGTCCCTTTTAGTTTAACCCACTTTGGATTTTCCCATCAAAACTATCTGTGGACATAATTAACTCCAGACAGTCTGAATCAGGCACCTCAGAGCTTTAGCCTTCAGAAGCAATACCATGCAGGCACAGAGATGCATTCCTACACCACTGTTGAGCCCGATTCTCGAATACCAAATGGAAAACATCAAAGACACTCTTTCTGTACAATCAGAGGAGATAAGAGGATTGGCAAGTGTCCAGCAGAAGATGGAGTTACATGAGACAGCTATTAATGCCCTAGTACCAGAGGTGGAGGCTTGGAGACAGTACCTATCAGGGGCACGGCTGCTTCCTGGGACTTGCTTTATTACTCTCTTCTTTACACTTAGCAGAACTCTAAGAGGTGGGTTTACATTTTACACTGCCTGCTTTATGTATCAGCGGGCTCTTTTTAACCAACCCTGATGTACAAACCCTATCAAATCATGCTTGTTTTATTCAGCAAGGATAAAAATTTAGTTAATTTTTAAAGCAGTGCCTTATAAAATATGCAACGTGTTCTACAAAATGACACAACATACTTCCATTTTCCAAGCCCATGCTTGTTGACTCTTCACGTACTATTGATATCTCCAGGTAATGACTAAGTTTGGGGTTATATGCTATAAAGGCTCTCACAAATATTTAACTTTAGTCAACCTCACAGCGGACCACAGCCTTGTCTAACTCAATGAAACTAAGCCATGCTGTGTGGGGCCACCCAGGACGGACGGGTCATGGTGGAGAGGTCTGACAGAATGTGGTCCACTGGAGAAGGGAATGGCAAACCATTTCAGTATTCTTGCCTTGAGACCCCATGAGCAATATGAAAAGGCAAAATGATAGGATACTGAAAGAAGAACTCTCCAGGTCAGTAGGTGCCCAATATTCTACTGGAGATCAGTGGAGAAATAACTCCAGAAAGAATGAAGGGATGGAGCCAAAGCAAAAACAATACCCAGTTGTGGATGTGACTGGTGATAGAAGCATGGTCTGATGCCATAAAGAGCAATATTGCATAGGAACCTGGAATGTTATGTCCATGATTCAAGGCAAATTGGAAGTGGTCAAACAGGAGATGGCAAGACTCAACGTTGCCATTCTAGGAATCAGCGAACTGAAATGGGCCAGAATGGTGTATTTAACTCAGATGACCATTATATCTACTACTGTGCACAGGAATCCCTTAGAAGAAATGGAGTAGCCATCATGGTCAACAAAAGAGTCCAAAATGCATTACTTGGGTGCAATCTCAAAAACGACAGAGTCAACTCTGTTTGTTTCCAAGGCAAATCATTCAATATCACAGTGATCCAAGCCTATGCCCCAATCAATAATGCTGAAGAAGCTGAAGTTGAATTATTCTATGAAGACCTACAAGACCTTTTAGAACTAACACCCAAAAAAGATGTCCTTTTCATTATAGGGGCCTGGAACACAAAAGTAGGAAGTCAAGAAACACCTGGAGTAACAGGGAAATTTGGCCTTGGAGTACGGAATGAAGCAGGGCAAAGGTGAATAAAGTTTTGCCAAGAGAACGCACTGGTCATAGCAAACACCCTCTTCTAACAACACAAGAGAAGACTCTACACATGGACATCACCAGATGGTCAAAACTGAAATCAGATTGATTATATTATTTGCAGCCAAAGATGGAGAAGCTCTATACAGTCAGTAAAAACAAGACCAGGAGCTGACTGTGGCCAGATCATGAATTCCTTATTGCCAAATTCAGACTTAAATTGAAGAAAGTAGGAAAAAACACTACACCATTCAGATATGACCTAAATCAAATCCCTTATGATTATATAGTAGAAGTGAGAAATAGATTTAAGGGACTAGGTCTGATAGACAGAGTGCCTGATGAACTATGGATGGAGGTTCATGACATTGTACAGGAGACAGGAAACCATCCCCAAGATGTACAGGAGACTATCCCCAAGAAAAAGAAATGCAAAAAAGCAAAATAGCTGTCTGAGGAGGCCTTACAAATAGCTGTGAAAAGAAGAGAAGCAAAAAGCACAGGAGAAAAGGAAAGATATACCCATTCGAATGCAGAGTTCCAAAGAATAGCAAGGAGAGATAAGAAAGCCTTCCTCAGCGATCAATGCAAAGAAATAGAGGAAAACAACAGAATGGGAAAGACTAGAGATCTCTTCAAGAAAATAAGAGATACCAAGGGAACATTTCATGCAAAGATGGACACAATAAAGACAGAAATGGTATGGACCTAACAGAAGCAGAAGATGTTAAGAAGAGGTGGCAAAAATACACAGAAGAACTGTACAAAACAGATCTTCATGACACAGTTAATCAAAATAGTGTGATCACTCACCTAGAGCCAGACATCCTGGAATGTGAACTCAAGTGGGCCTTAGGAAGCATAACTACAAACAAAGCTAGTGGAGGTGATGGAATTCCAGTTGAGCTATTTCAAATCCTGAAAGATGATGCTGTGAAAGTGCTGCACTTAATATGCCAGCAAATATGGAAAACTCAGCAGTGGCCACAGGACTGGAAAAGGTCAGTTTTCATTCCAATCCCAAAGAAAGGCAATGCCAAAGAATGCTCAAACCACCGTACAATTGCACTCATCTCACATCTAGTAAAGTAATGCTCAAAATTCTCCAAGCCAGGCTTCAGCAATACATGAACCGTGAACTTCCAGATGTTCAAGCTGGTTTTAGAAAAGGCAGAGGAACCAGAGATCAAATTACCAACATCCACTGGATCATCGAAAAAGCAAGAGCATTCCAGAAAAACATCTATTTCTGCTTTATTGACTATACCAAAGCCTTTAACTGTGTGATCACAATAAACTGTGGAAACTTCTGAAAGAGATGGGCATACCAGACCACCTGACCTGCCTCTTGAGAAACCTACATGCAGGTCAGGAACCATCAGTTAGAACTGGACATGGAATGACAGACTGGTTCCAAATAGGAAAATGAGTACGTCAAGGCTGTATATCGTCACCCTGCTTATTTAACTTATATGCAGAGTACATCATGAGAAATGCTGGGCTGGAAGAAGCACAAGCTGGAATCAAGATTGCCGGGAGAAATACCAATCACCTCAGATATGCAGATGACACCACCCTTATGGCAGAAAGTGAAGAGGAACTAAAAAGCCTCTTGATGAAAGTGAAAGAGGAGAGCGAAAAAGTTGGCTTAAAGCTCAACATTCAGAAAACTAAGATCATAGCATTTGGTTCCATCACTTCATGGGAAATAGATGGGGAAACAGTGGAAACAGTGTCAGACTTCATTTGGAGGGTCTGCAGACTTCACTGCAGACAGTGATTGCAGCCATGAAATTAAAAGACACTTATTCCTTGGAAGGAAAGTTATGACCAACCTAGATAGCATATTAAAAAGCAGAGACATTACTTTGCCAACAAAGGGCCATCTAGTCAAAGCTATGGTTTTTCCTATGGTCATGTATGGATGTGAGAGTTGGACTGTGAAGAAAACTGAGAGCTGAAGAACTGATGCTTTTGAACTGTGGTGCTAGAAAAGACTCTTAGACTGCAAGGAGATCCAACCAGTCCATCCTAAAGGAGATCAGCCCTGGGTGTTCATTGGAAGGACTGATGCAAATAGCTGTGAACCTGAAACTCCAGTACTTTGACCATCTCGTGCAAAGAGTTGACTCATTGAAAAGACCCTGCTGCTAGGAGGGATAAGGGGCAGGAGGAGAAGGGGATGACAGAGGATGAGATGGCTGGATGGCATCACTGACTCGATGCACATGAGTTTGGGTGAACTCCGGGAGTTGGTGATGGACAGGGAGGCCTGCCGGGCTGCGATTCATGGGGTCACAAAGATTCGACGCAGCTGAGCAACTGAACTGACATGTGGAATTTAGAAACCCAGTACAGATGAACTTATTGCAAAGCAGAAATAGAGACAGATGCAGAGAACAAATGTATGGATATCAAGGTCGGGGGTTGGGGGAGAGGGCAGGGATGAATTGGGAGCTTGGCACTGACATATACACTACTATGTATAAAGTAGATGGCTACTGAGATCCTACTGTATAGCACAGGGAACTCTACTCAATACTTTGTGCTGATATAAATGAGAAGGAAATTGAAAAATGAGGGGATATATGTATCCATACAACTGATTCACTTTGCTGTACAGCAGAAACTAACACAACACTGTGAAGCAACTATACTCCCATAAAAATTAATAATTAAAAATAAGAAAGGAAGGAAACCAAGCAAGGGACAGGGCATTTAACTCCCAAGGATGGAAACTGGCTCAGTCCCACAAGAAGCTCTGGAGTCAGTCTAACTTCAGACTTGTCCCTAGTAGGCGGCATGATGACTGGAACATTTATTCCTTCTCGCCTATTAATTTTTGGCTAAGGGATGCCCACAAGGGGCTATAAATTCCCAGGCCCTCTTGGTTCTTCAGGCAAAGTGAGTTCTGGCAGCTTGGGGGCAACCTTTCAACAAACAGGCACAGATGCTGACTTTTGGGAGTAAAAACACACCAGGAGTCATTATAAAGGGGTCCATGGGAACACGGACAGCATACTGACAGCATCTGGCACAGTGCTCAATAAGTATTTTTTGAATGAAAGAAAGAAAAGATGGAAGGAAGGGCAGAATACTATGTTCCATGTGCTTACTAATATTATCTAAGCCAAATATCCCGGCAGCATTTGCAGAGAAGTACGCTTTTCCCCATTTTACTGAAGGAAACTAAAACTCAGAATGGCTCAGTAGTTTGCCTGAGGTTATACAACTTCTAATAGTAGAGACAGGCCCTCTAGCTTCATGGCCTCTGCACTTTCCACCGCTCCATCCATCTCATTGAGCTCTCATTCCCATGCCGCCTGGCCTCCCTTCTCAACTCCCCGAGTGAACTGAGCTCCCATAGGTCACGATATGGATCAGTCTGCAGCATTCACCTTCCTGAGCCCCATGCAGATCTCCTATGTCCTTAGATCTTATCCATTTGAAACACAATCAGAAAAAAAGAGGTGGACATACAGACAGTCTGATAAAGTGTTAACCCATTCCCTGTGCAAAAACAATGCAAGTTGCCAAGGTTTCATGAAGAGTTTGGTCTCCTGAAATCTCCTGGCATTTTCAGCAGACTGCAGTTTTCTGAGAATGTCTGTGTTTTCCAGAGCATGTCTGCTCAGAATGTATGAGCCAAAACCTCCTAGGGATTTTCCATCACTTGTTTATATTGTGCCTGGATCTACTCGAATGGGTTTATTATAAATAAGATAGAGTGATGGGGTTTTTTTTCATGAATTGAGACTGAAAATTGGTCTTAAATATTGTTTTCTGCTTTAAACTGACTATAAATGGCATTTAGACTGATTGCACTATTAGTAGGTAAAGAGTGCTGAGTTTTTAAGGGATTACAATCTGATTTAATATAATTATGAAACCAAATTACAATCAGAAGGATTTGGTAGGAGGTTATAAGAAGCAGCCATTTCCTTTTTTTTTTCTGTATAATACTCAAGCCTATCCCATTAAACATTCAATTCCCTTTCAAAAGAAGAGAAAAGAAAATAGAATTGCAAATGTTCCCGGAGCTTACTGCTCTCATTTTGGCATCAACTAGCCTCTGCTTTTCCTCCAGGATCCTTCTATCTAGGAGGTTTTCTCTACCAGTCTCCATCACATTCATCCAGTCTGTCTCAGGAGATATCCTAACCACCTTCTTAATTGTACATCTAGAACAGGACTGATCTCTGGGGATCCAGTCTATTAAGGATCTGCCCTAGGGCAAAACTGTGGAAGCAGATTGCATTTCATTTTTCTCTTACTTTCTTGTGGCCCCTTAACTTGTCAGGGTTTTCCTCTCTCCCCACCATGTTTCCTGGAGTGCTCACTCCCTACAGCACTGATGATTGAGAATCACTGAAGTTTTGAAACTCTCTCAAAGGCACTGCCTTTGGCAGGAGACCAAATAGCAGGAGCAACAACAAAATAGGACAAAACCCCCCACAATGCTTAACCTGAAAGGAAATCAGACAGCGTGGCAATCTCATGAGGTCATTTGTCAGGATGAAGCTTCTCAAAGTAATGCACACAGGCTGGGATGTAGTTCACTGATGGAGGTATGGAAACAAAAACAATGACTGCTCTCATATCAACTTTTCATAAGAAATTTAACTACACTCGCACATTGTCAGATTTATGTAATGTGGAATTTGCTCCTCTCTCCAAATGAGAAAGATACACCCCCGGCACATCCATCTCTTTTAATTGTCCATGTAGACATCAAAATAACCTCAACTTTTTCCTAGCTGGCACATGGCTGACCACAAAGAAGCATAAGTCCCACAGAGCCCAGAGCTCAGTTCAGAAAATTCATCCAGCCAACCGGTACATTCATGAGCAGTAATAAACAGATATTGTTTTAAGCCACTAAGTTTGGAGTACTTTGTTATGCAGCAATAGCTAACTGATAGTGGGACTTGTTTTTCATCATAAATAAGCTAACATTATGCACAGCTAATGCAAAAAAAAAAAAAAAAAGTCCCCTGGAAGAAAGATACAAAGGCAGTCTCATACTATAAATTAAGTGAACTACATACATACACACACACATACACACACACACACACAATCTGGTACAGTGTGTTCCTTTATTACTTGATTTATCAAACATGAAATGCATAAGTTTGGATATGCCTGTGATTTAGAAAAGTTTGCTTTTAAATTAATATTTTCTGTTTTATGGAGATTGCAAAACCACTTACTCCAGCTCCCACCATCTTTGCACTTTACCATTATTAAAACATTCTGTCATCTGTGATATCCTTCAGTCTTATCCAACTCTTGTGATTCCCATGGACCATAGCCCGTCAGGCTCCTCTGTCCATGGGATTCTCTAGGCAACAATACTGCAGTGGGGTGCCATGCCATCCTCCGGGAGACTTTCCTGACCCAGGCATTGAAACCACATCTCTTATGTCTCCTGCAGTGGCAGGTGGGTTCTTTACCACTAGCACCCACTGGGAAGCCACTTGACTTACATGACCCAGGGACATTTTTCTGTTCCATTTGGTTGTTTGTGTTTGTTTTTTGTTTTTATTAACCATCAATTATTCTGAATGATGAAAAGAAAATAAAAGTGGCAGATCTTGGTTTACCCTGAAAATGTACATTCTATGAGTCAGGCCCAAAGCAAAGGCCTTCTCCTAAAGCTGATGCCTAAAATTATTCACAAAGTGTGCCTTTAGTACAGATGTCCATTCCTGATTGCTAGGCAAATTTCCTAGAAATTAAGTGAGTATGCCTTAGATGCCTATCTATATGTTACAGAAAATTGGTAATTACCCCTATCAGCTGTACTGGAGACTATGAATTTTCCAAACAAATAACATCAAAGCCTGGGGGTTTTTCTAGAAATAGCTTATGCATCCTATTTCTTCAATGGACCAGGCCGTGTCATGATCCACGTGAGCCGTAACTGTAGAAAACATTCCTGGAATAGCATCTCAAAATTTTCAGAGTGCTTCTACATCTTATCTCAGCTTCATAATAATCATAAAGAGAGGGGAAACTAAGAATGAGAAATGTAATCAGCTTGCTCAGGGTCACACTTCAGTTCAGATCAGTTCAGTTCAGTTCAGTACAGTTCAGTAGTTCAGTCGTGTCTGATTCTTTGTGAACACAAGGACTGCAGCACGCCAGGCCTCCCTGTCCATCACCAACTCCTGGAGGTTACTCAAACTAATGTCCATTGAGCTGGTGATGCCATCCAACCATCTCATCTTCTGTCGTCTTCTTCTCCGCCCCCCTTCAATCTTTCCCAGCATGAGTCTTTTCAAATGAGTCAGTTCTTCGCATCAGGTGGCCAAAGTATTGGAGTTTCAGCTTCAGCATCAGTCCTTCCAATGAATATTCAGGACTGATGTCCTTTAGGATGGACTGGTTGGATCTCCTTGCAGTCCAAGGGACTCTCGAGAGTCTTCTCCAACATCACAGTTCAAAACCATCAATTCTTTGAAGCTCAGCTTTATAGTCCAACTCTCACATCCATACATGACTACTGGAAAAACCAAAGCTTTCACTAGACTGATCTTTGTTGGCAAAGTAACGTCTCTCTAATATGCTATCTAGGTTGGTTGTAACTTTTCTTCCAAGAAGCAAGCGTCTTTAAATTTCATGGCTGCAGTCACCATCTACAGTGATTTTGGAGCCCGAGAAAATAAAGTCTGTCAGTGTTTCCACTGTTTCCCCATCTATTTCCCATGAAGTGATGGGACCAGATGCCATGATCTTCGTTTTATGAATGTTGAGCTTTAAGTCAACTTTTTCACTCTTCTCTTTCACTTTCATCAAGAGGCTCTATAGTTTTTCTTTGCTTTCTGCCATAAGGGTAGTGTCATCTGCATGTTTGAGGTTATTATTTCTCCCGGCAATCTTGGTTCCAGCTTGTGCTTTTTCCAGCCCAGCGTTTCTCATGATATACTCTACATATAAGTTAAATAAGCAGGGTGACAATATACAGCCTTGACGTACTCCTTTTCCTATTTGGAACCAGTCTGTTGTTCCATGTCCAGTTCTAACTGTTGCTTCTTGGCCTGCATACAGATTTCTCAAGAGGCAGGTCAGGTGGTCTGCTATTCCCATCTCTTGAAAAATTTTCCACAGTTTATTGTGATCCACACAGTCAAAGGCTTTGGCATAGTCAATAAAGCAGAAGTAGATGTTTTTCTACAACTCTCTTGCTTTTTTGATGATCCAACAGATGTTGGCAATTTGATCTCTGGTTCCTCTGCCTTTTCTAAATTCAGCATGAACATCTGGAAGTTCATGGTTCATGTACTGTTGAAGCCTGGCTTGGAGAATTTTAAGCACTACTTTGCTAGCATGTGAGATGAATGCAATTGTGTGGTAGTTTGAGCATTCTTTGGCATTGCCTTTCTTTGGAATTGGAATGAAAAGTGAAAAGTCCTGTGGCTACTGCTGAGTTTTCCAAATTTGCTGGCATATTGAATGTAGCACTTTCACAGCATCATCTTTTAGGATTTGAAATAACTCAACTAGAATTCCATCACCTTTACTAGCTTTGTTGATAGTGATGCTTCTGAAGGCCCACTTGACTTCACATTCCAGGATGTCTGGCTCTAGGTGAGTGATCACACTATCGTCATTATCTGGGCCATGAAGATCTTTTCTGTACAGTTCTTCTGTGTATTCTTGCCACCTCTTCTTAATATCTTCTGCTCTTGTTTGATCCATATCATTTATGTCCTTTATTGTGCTCGTCTTTGCATAAAATGCTCCCTTGGTATCTCTAATTTTATTGAAGAGGTATCTAGTCTTTCCTGTTCTACTGTTTTCCTCTAATTCTTTGCAATGATCACTGAGGCAGGCTTTCTTATTTCTCCTTGCTATTCTTTGGAACTCTGCACTCAAATGAGTATATCTTTCCTTTTCTCCTTTGCTTTTCACTTCTCTTCTTTTCATAGTTATTTGTAAGGCCTCCTCAGACAACCATTTACTTTTTTGCATTTCTTTTTCTTGGGGATGGTCTTTATCTCTTTCTTTTATACAATGTCACAAACCTCCGTCCATAGTTCTTCAGGCACTCTATCAGATTTAATCCCTTGAATCTATTTGTCACTTCCACTGTATAATCATAAGGGATTTGTTTTAGGTCATACCTGAATGGTCTAGTGGTTTTCCCTACTTTCTTCAATTTATGTCTGAATTTGGCAATAAGGAGTTCATGATCTGAGCCACAGTCAGCTCCCAGTATTGTTTTCACTGACTGTATAGAGCTTCTCCATCTCTGGCTTCAAAGAATATAATCAATCTGATTTTGGTATTGACTATCTGGTGATGTCCATGTGTAGAGTCTTCTCTTGTGCTGTTGGAAAAGGGTGTTTGCTATGACCAGTACGTTCTCTTGGCAAAACTCTATTAGCCTTTGCCCTGCTTCATTCTGTACTCCAAGGCCAAATTTGCCTATTACTCCAGGTATTTCTTGACTTCCTACTTTTGCATTCCAGTCCCCTATTATGAAATGTCCCATGCATGCATTGCCACACTCAGTGACCCCAACCCTGCAGCAGGCCACCCCCAACCCATGCCACTGCCGGAGACTCCTAGACACTAACAGGCAAGTCTGGGTCAGTCTCTTGTGAGGTTCCTGCTCTTTTCTCCTGGGTCCTGGTGCCACAAGGTTTTGTTTGTGCCCTCCAAGAGTTTGTTTCCCCAGTCCTGTGTAAGTTCTGGTGGCTCTATGGTGGGTCACACTAGACAGTTATATGCCAAGACTCAGTTCAGTTCAGTTCAGTTCAGTCACTCAGTCGTGTCCGACCCTGTCCATCACCAACTCCTGGAGTTTACCCAAACTCATGTCCATCGAGTCGGTGATGCCATCCAGCCATCTCATCCTCGGTCGTCCCCTTCTCCCCCTGCCCCCAATCCCTCCCAGCATCAGAGTCTTTTCCAATGAGTCAACTCTTCTCATGAGGTGGCCTAAGTATTGGAGTTTCAGCTTTAGCATCAGTCCTTCCAATGAACACCCAGGACTGGTCTCCTTTAGGATGAACTGGTTGGATCTCCTTGCAGTCCAAGGGACTCTCAAGAGTCTTCTCCAACACCACACTTCAAAAGCATCAATTCTTCCGTGCTCAGCTTTCTTCACAGTCCAACTCTCACATCCATACATGACCACTGGAAAAACCATAGCCTTGACTAGACGGACCTTTGTTGGCAAAGTAATGTCTCTGCTTTTTAATATGTTATCTAGGTTAGTCATCACTTTCCTTCCAAGCAGTAAGTGTCTTTTAATTTCATGGCTACAATCACCATCTGCAGTGATTTTGGAGCCCCCCAAAATAAAGTCTGACACTGTTTCCACTGTTCCCCCATCTATTTCCCATGAAGTGATTCATTTCACCACAAATTCCCATTTATTTTTCAAGGCCAAATTTAAATGTCACCCCCGTGTGGAAGCCTTCCAGACTCCACAGGCAGAGACAGAGGCTCCATTCTCAGTGATGCTGTAGCTCTTTATGATATTACTGTGTGTTTTGATTATTGGTAATGATGCCCTCGCTAGAAGGTGGTTTTCCACACCTCAGGAAAGCCATGTCTTGTTCATCTTATTCTCAGTGCTTAGCAAAGAGCTCTATACATGTTTAGTAGATGTTTTAATGAATTTACAGATGATTACTTTTTAAATACAAGCTATGTAAGTATCCTCTAGCAGCAGTATATAGAAACAGAAGAACAAGGTGCCTAGAAGGTAAACAGAACTCGGGTTGAATCCCACTGATGACACTTATTAACTGAGTCCCCTCCGATGGGCCACCTCACCTCCCTGAGCTTCTGTACCTGCCAAGGATTTCATCTACAGCCACATGGATAAGGCTGCTGCTGCTGCTGCTAAGTTGCTTCAGTCATGTCCGACTCTGTGTGACCCCATAGGTGGCAGCCCACCAGGCTCCCCCATCCCTGGGATCCTCCAGGCAAGAATACTGGAGTGGGTTGCCATTTCCTCCTCCAATGCATGAACGTGAAAAGCAAAAGTGAAGTCGCTCAGTCGTGTCTGACTCTTAAAGACCCCATGGACTGCAGCTGACCAGGCTCCTCTGCCCATGGGACTTTCCAGGCAAGAATACTGGAGTGGGGTGCCATTGCCTTCTCCATGGGTAAGGCTAGTAGAATATAAAAAATATGAATGGAAAAAAGAAGAGAGGCCAACAAAAATGGTGGTGGAAAGAGATCACTTTCTCGAGTTTCATTATGTGACAAGAGCTACAATAATTCAGAGACCTTCTAACTACATTTCTAAGTTTAATCATCCAGAGTCTAACTTCCCCACTCCTACAACGTACAAAATGCTAGACTCCTAGCATGTAGTTGAATGAAAATGCCATCACTCTGGTCTGCACAGAACACATCCTTTATTTGAGGGGAAGAGGGAAGATACTCTTGAACATCCCATGGTTTGTTACTTTAGAAATTCACTGGAGAAAACAGTTTTGTTTTTTTGTTTTTTTTTCCAGTGATAATACCTGCTCAAACCCAATTCATATTTTTCAACTTTGGTGGTAGTGGTGATTTTGAAAAATATACATTTCCCATATCTGAGATACTTATATACCACCTAGGTCCCCATCCACCTAGCCTTCTACCATGTGCATATAGATCACTTGGTAACCACAGATCTAGACAGATTAATTTGGGCTCCAACCCAAGACAACTCAGACGGTCTTTCCCTTTCTTGTGCTCAGAAAAGATAGATGCTCTCCAAGACCTAGGTAGAATGGGAACCTGTGCAAATAACCCACTCCTGTACAGCAAGCAAGATACTGAAAAGTTTCAATATGACTGTCATTTCCCCTACTGGCAGGGAGCGATAAATGAAACATACGTTCCTATTATCTGCCCACCCTTCAGAGTGATGGATTGCCTGAATAGAAAGGGATATTGCTCCTGGGCCCTAGAGAATTATAGGTATCTCTTCATGAATGTTAATACCAGATGGTGGAGCAAAATTGCCACAGCAGAGGCAAGATCTAACCGGTAATTCACCCTTCCTTTGTGTTAAAATAAAATAAGCAATGTCTTTTGCCTTCTTCCATTTCCCATATTTTTTTTTCCTTTAGAAAGTAAGTAATAACATCATCATTCCTGCACTAATGGCAGTAGTGGCCATAATTTGAGGCTTAAAAGCAGAGTGATGTGTTTTGAATAGAGCTTCTCTGAGTCTAAAGAGCAACACTCTGCTACAAAGGAATATTGGTCATGTTTTGCCAACCAGAAGGTTGACCTCATCTGTCATGGTAGAAGACCTTAACACATAGGATAGTGCAAATAAAGCATATGGTTCCTAACACTAATAACAAGACTTTGATTAAAATGCTCTGGGAATGAAGTGTTTGCAGAGAACAAGTGCTTACCTGAAAAGCCACTTTATTTTCACGTAGTTCAAGCTTTTAAAACTGGTTCTCTTCCCTTTTCACCTTAGTAAATCTGAGTGACTCTTTAGCAACTGAAGGCGGTAGCATGTCCTGAAGTCCTCATAACAAAGGTGACTATGCTTCAGATGGGGATGGAGATGCGAAAAAGCATGTGAACAATCAAGCTTAATGGATCTGACCCGGGACCATTCCCTGAAAGTTGTTTTATTAACTAAATCCTGATGTCAATTGGTTCATCGGCCATTGACCTCTTCATCTTCTAAGTCTAGGCCAAAGCAATTCCCAGAATTAGGTTCACTAAGTCAAGAGTTTATGGGAGAAGGCGGCAATAACAGTGCTTCATGACAGAGATTGTCAGCATTACTTTAGAGCTCAACCTTTTAAAAAAATCTAAAAGAGACTTTTGAAGGGAGACATAGAGTGATTTTTAAGATAGGGACACGTACTACATCTCAATGCCTGCCGCCCACCTCGCCCCACCCCAATCGTCTTTAAAGGACAGACAAATAGCTGTGGATTTTCAGTCATCCAAGCACTAAACACTGGCTGCTTTTCCACTGGGCAAAATACTGCTGTAAATGTCAGACTCCACAGGGATCATTAAGACTACAGAGCACAAGTCCACAAAAACATATCTTCTGAAAAAAGAATCCTAAACCATTTTGCTCCAACATGATTTATAAGAGAAATGAACATATTCTAAAAAGTGAATATGGGGATGTTTTTCTTGACCCTCAAGGAGGATCATGTGTTTGCTATGAATGGAAATTCCCAAGGTTTGTTGCACACAATTCAGCCTCAGAACAATCTGTGTGGCGTCATTTAAAATCCCTGCTCAGGGAGTGTCAGGGATGCACACAACAGCTGAGCCGGAAGAATGCTCAGGAAGGGGAAAATAAAAACAACAGGAGTGCATTCCCAACTGTATTATCAACTTCAGACTCCTTCATCTGAAAGATCAAATCGTGCCTTTGTAAATGTTTCGCTTTTCAGGTTTCACCTCTGAGACTATGAGAGAGAACATACTTTTGTTATTTGAAACAGTCAATGAGTTTTTCCACGTTCCAGATATAAAGGGCCAAACCAATGTGACACCATGGATATCTTATGGGTACCCCCATGAGAAGCCAGAGATGGAAAATAGAAAGTTCTTTGGTGTCAATTGTGTTAGTAGTGGAGAGATAAAAAGAAAAACACACACATGCAGACACACATACACACACACACACACACACACACACACACACACACCCTGCATGCAATGTATTCTGAGAGATGAACCACTGTTTAAATAATCATTCACTGGCTTTCTTCAAGAATTGGAAGCTACTGTTTCCGTGATGAAAGATCTAATTCATTATAATGGTTCACCACATTAAAAATGAAAAAATACCAGTCTACTGCATCAACCTAAATTAAGCTTTAGTAAATGTTCAGACTTAGATAAATCACCTCTCTTGGAACTGAGGAAAAAGTCTTTAATATCTGGTCAAGAGCAGATTTGAGTGGCTTAGCTTACTGCATGCACAAAGTGAGCTAGTACTCATTTCCTAAACAAGTTGTGGTCTTTGGACGCAATATATTAGAACTTAAAATTGTACGTTCTGCAGTGGTTATTAATGGTTATATCATACCATGCTTCTGTGCAGAGTCAGAATGTCTCAGCACCATTGCCACCTGGGTCCACCACTGCTCGCTCTGCCTCAGCCACTTCTGTGGCCCATCAATTCCTCTCAGGCCTGTGTGGTTCTGTTTTCTTGGGTCCATCAGTTTACTTGCCTCAGGAATGGTGGACGCCTTGCCTTAGCCTCTGCCACACAGCCCCATGTCCAGCCATCTGCTGAGTGTTTCTGGCTCCTCCCACACTGGATTAGGATGGAATGCCACTCCACAGGGCATGGGATAGAGCATCCTCTCAGATGGCAATGGATCAGGATAACCTAGAAGTGTGGGTGAGTTCATTTCTTTGGGGACAAACTCTAACCAGCATGAAACAGGAGATGGGAGGGAGCCTAGCACACAAATTCTCTACCCTTCCTTCCATGAACGGTTTGAAGGCTGAATTTATCCACACAGCTTGTGGAGAAACATGCACAGACATTCTGACTAAATGGACACATCTGCCAAATGACCTCTTTGTGGCTCACTGCAAAGCACTGGCACACCTCACCTTGCTTCCCTTCCTCCCTGCCCTGCCTCCTTCCTGCTCACTCTCACTGCCTTGGCTTTGGATGTCAGCAGTTAAGAATTGGCACTTAAGGCTGCCCTGGTGGCTCAGGGGTAAAGAATCCACCTGCCAGTGCAGGAGACACAAGTTCAATCCCTGATCAGGGAAGATCCCACATGCCATGGAGCAACTAAGCCCATGTGCCACAACTACTGAGACTGTGCTCTAGTGCCCAGGAGCCACAACAACTGAAACCCGCGTGATCTAGAGCCCGTGCTCCGCAGGAAGGGAAGCCACCACAATGAGAAACCTGCACACCCCAAGTAGAGAGTAGCTCTTGCTCGCCACACGAAGACCCAACACAGCCAAAAAAAAATTGGCACTTAATCTTGGCTACAGGCTCTAGAAAACCTGACCTAAGACAGCTGGTTAGAAATTATCGCTACATTTTCAAAGGCATGTATTTCTCAGCCAAATAATGGGGCACACTACATTTCATATCACTTTATGATGTTTTGAGTTCCTAAAGCAGCAACCATCCAGTTATTTACATGTAGTTGAAATTTTTGTATTTACATGTAATGAGAAAATAATGTCATTCCATGCAAACTGTAAACTATCAATGCAGAAATAGATACTAATTTGTTGTGCTATGTTCAGAGGGAACAGCATGATAAGGTTTTATTTTGTCATATTACTGCAAATGCCATGACCACAGGAAAATTTATACAAAATGTGGGGTCACAAGCAATGTGGATTGTACCTCAGCTTTGCAATCTACTTAATTCTGAGATCTTAAGCAAATTACTTAAACTCTCAGTTTTTGTTCCTCCCCTACCATGTGGCACTAATACTTGTCCTCCGTAATGTTGTAAAACAACCTGCCCTGTGGGTAGAACTTTGAGAATGCCCAGTAATTGGATGATCACTGCAGCTTCCCTAGTAATCAAGAAAGAGAAAGGTTTTTTATTGAACTTTTGGATGAGCTATGAAGTATTTGAATTACAAAGAGGTATTTTGCTTACAAGTGGTAGAACTGCAACTCAAATAAGCTTAAACAACAAAGGGAAATTGTTGACTCAGATAATACAGAGAGAGAAGAATGGATCTAGCCTCAGGGACCAGAGCGCAAGTGCTTTGGTCCCTGTCCTGCTACTCTAGATCTATCAGCCCCTTCACGGTGCACATCAGCTCCATTCCATCTGGTTCCAGATGCTCTAGCACGATGTCCAGCAGCATGAGCAGGTTTATGCCCTCTCAGCTGAGCAGCCGCAGTGAAAAGAGAGCTTACCCCATACATCTACACATCAGTTTCCTGGGACACTGAAGGGCCCTGCTGGTTTCACATGCACACTCCGTGAACCAGTCATAGTCGCTACGGTGACGGCATACTAGAACTGGCCAAGTCTGCACACTTGTCAAGGGGACTAAATCTGTTATTTAAAGAAGGGGTCTGAGGGACTTCCCTGGGGGTCCAGTGACTAAGAGTCTGCACTCCCAATGCAGGGGCCCTGGGTTTGATCCCTGGTCAGGGAACTAGATCCCACATGTTCCAACTAAGACTTCACTTTCCACAGCTAAACATCCCACATGCCAAATATGGAAGATCCTGTGTGTCACAACCAAGACCTGGCACAGCCAAATAATAAGCAAATATTTAAAAAAATCAAAGAAGTGGGCTGGAGAAATTTTCCAAGACACAGACATGTATGTGCACATGTACACACACACACACATGCATGCTCGCACGCACACATGTGCAAATCACTATGCAGGCTCAGCACATGTTTCCTGAAAGGGGCCAGATAGTTTATGTTGTGCGGTCCTCATCAGGCCCCAGTTGCACATTCCTCTTTGGTGTTGGTTTTTGCAACTCTATAAAAATATACAGAGTGTTCACAACTTCCTGGATGTACACTAATAGGCCACAAGCCACAGTTAGCCTACCACTGCACTATAGAGTATAACACAAGCAAAAAAGAATATGAAGGACTTTTCACTATGGAACCAGTGATATGTTGGATATATTTGTACAGAGCTAGATGGTTAGACTTTCACTAGTGAAGAACTACATGACACAGTGGATGCGTAAGGAAACAATTTCTATCCAGCAGTCAACAAACAAATATTTTCTGGACAATATACCACTGAAATTCCAAAATTCACAGCACACTCATAAACTGGGCCTTGTATTTTAAAGACACCAAGTTACCTATATTTTGCATGCTGCTGCTGCTGCTAAGTCACTTCAGTTGTGTCCAACTCTGTGCAACCCCATAGACAGCAGCCCACCAGGCTCCCCCGTCCCTGGGATTCTCCAGGCAAGAACACTGGAGTGGGTTGCCACTCAAATGCCTTCTCCAATGCATGAAAGTGAAAAGTGAAAGTGAAGTCGCTCAGTCGTGTCCGACTCCTAGCGACCCCATGGACTGCAGCCTACCAGGCTCCTCCGTCCATGGGATTTTCCAGGCAAGAGTACTGGAGTGGGGTGCCATTGCCTTCTCCAATATTTTGTATATCAGTATGTAATTAGAGGTAGAGAGGAATATAATAGATATTCTAGAACTTTAAAGGAAGCAATAGAAAAAGAACAAAGGGAACACCTTTATACAACTGCCTATCCTTCTTCTCTATAAAGTATTCTGAATATCAAATAATGGGAGTAGAGGCAAATTTAAATTTTCTGCCCTAGTGAATTCAATGCAAAACCTGTTTTTATATTAGACGTCTTTATGAATATTAATGCTCTTCAACTTAAGTGACTAGAGAAAAGAATATTCAGCATTCCTCCCCACCCCACCCACCTCCTGTGCCATTGCTCCTATGCCCTTTTAATGTTACTTTCTAACAGTGACTTTCTAATGTTACTTTCTTTCTCTTCTTTCTTTCTTCTAACAGTGAGCTAGAACATTGACAAGCTATGGGTACTGCTCAAAATTAAACAAGGATGGCAAAATAAGTCACCATTTACAAGAATCCACATCACTGTGTGCCATTTCTGAAGATTCACCTGTTAGCATTAGACTGGTGATTTTGAAATTAGAGAATCTGGGAACTAGCCTGGAAAAATATATATACTTTCACTCATCACTAACTGAAATGCAGCTTTAAGTTTTAAACATAATCAACAAACCACAATACCACTAGCTGTACTTGTGCCTTTATCACAAAATTATAGATATTTTCATATTGCATTTTTGAATGACATCTTACATATTAAAGATGCTTCAGACCTCAAAACACCATCTCTCCTCACCACTACCAAGAGATTACAATACTTATTAATTCATCACTAAATATATTTATAGAATAAGTTAATAAAACATATTGCCATCAAATTTGCTTTTTGATATAACTGTTATTGTTTAGTTGGTAAGTCATGTCCAACTCTGTGACCCCATGGATTGCAGCCTGCCAGGCTCCCCTGTCCATGCGATTTCCCAGGCAAGAATCCTAGAGTGATTCTTGGAGAAGCCATTCCCTTCTCCAGGGGATATTCCTGACCCAGGGATTGAACCTGCGTTTCCTGCATTGCCAGGAGGATTTTTAACCACTGAGTCACCTGAGAAGCTGAATATAAAGTTCAGTTCAGTTCAGTTGCTCAGTCGTGTCTGACTCTTTGCAACTCCAGGGACTGCAGCACGCCGGGCCTCCCTGTCCATCACCAACTCCCAGAGTTTACTCAAACTCATGTCCATTGAGTCAGTGATGCCATCCAACCATCTCATGCTCTGTCGACTCCTTCTCTGGCCTTCAATCTTTCCCAGCATCAAGGTCTTTTCAAATGGGTCAGTTCTTTGCATCAAGTGGCCAAAGTATTGGAGTTTCAGCTTCAGCATCAGTCCTTCCAATGAATATTCAGGACTGATTTCCTATAGGATGGACTGGTTGGATCTCCTTGCAGTCCAAGGGACTCTCAAGAGTCTTCTCCAACACCACAGTTCAAAACCATCAATTCTTTGATACTCAGCTTTCTTTATGGTCCAACTCTCACATCCATACATAACTACTGGAAAAACCCTAGGTTTGGCTAGATGGACATTTGTTGGCAAAGGAATACCTCTGGTTTTTAATATGTTGTCTGCTGCTGCTGCTGCTAAGTTGCTTCAGGTGTGTCCGACTCTGTGTGACCCCATAGACGGCAGCCCACCAGGCTCCCCTATCCCTGGGATTCTCCAAGCAAGAATACTGGAGTGGGTTGCCATTTCCTTCTCCAAGGCATGAAAGTTAAAAGTGAAAGTGAAACCACTCAGTCGTGTCCGACTCTTAGCAACCCCATGGACTGCAGCCCACCAGGCTCTGCTGTCCATAGGATTTTCCAGGCAAGAGTACTGGAGTGGGGTGCCATTGCCTTCTCCGAATATGTTGTCTAGGTTGGTCATAACTTTTCTTCCAAGGAGCAAGTGTCTTTTAATTTCATGGCTGCAGTCACCATCTACAGTGATTTTGGAGCCCCCCAAAATAAAGTCTGCCACTGTTTCCATTTTTTTCCCCCAACGATTTGCCATGAAGTGATGGGACCAGATGCCTTGATCTTAGTTTTCTGAATGTTGAGTTTTAAGTCAATTTTTTCCACTCTCCTCTTTCACTTTCATCAAGAGGCTCTTTGGTTCTTCTTTGCTTTCTGCCATAAGGGTAATGTTATCTGCATATCTTAGGTTATTGATATTTCTCCTGGCAATCTTGATTCCAGCTTGTGATGCACCCAGTTCACCATTTCTCATGACGTACTCTGCATAGAAGTTAAATAAGCAGGGTGACAATATACAGCCTTGACGTACTCCTTTCCTGATTTGGAACCAGTCTGTTGTTCCCTGTCCAGTTCTAACAGTTGCTTCTTGACCTGCATACAGATTTCTCAGGAGGCGGGTCAGGTTGTCTGGTATTCCCATCTCTTTAAGAATTTTCCACAGTTTGCTGTGATCTACACAATCAGAAGGCTTTGGTATAGTCAATAAAGCAGAAGTAGATGTTTTTCTACAACTCTCTTGCTTTTTCGATGATCCAACAGATGTTGGCAATTTGATCTCTGGTTCTTCTGCATTTTCTAAATCCAGCTTGAACATCAGGAATTTCACAGTTCATGTACTGTTGAAGACTGGCTTGGAGAATTTTGAGCATTACTTTGCTAGTATGTGAGATGAGTGCAATTGTGCAGTAGTTTGAGCATTCCTTGGCATTTTTGTTCTTAGCGATTGGAATGAAAATGTACCTTTTTCAGTCCTGTGGCTACTGCTGAGTTTTCTAAATTTGCTGGCATATTGAGTGTAGCACTTTCACAGCATCATCTTTCAGGATTTGAAATAGCTCAACTGGAATTCCATCACCACCACTAGCTTTGTTCATAGTGATGCTTCTTAAGGCCCACTTGACTTCACATTCCAGGATGTCTTGCTCTAGGTGAGTGATCACACCATTGTGATTATCTGGGCCATGAAGATCTTTTCTGTACAGTTCTTCTGTGTATTCTTGCCAACTCTTCTTAATATCTTCTGCTTCTGTTAGGTCCATACCATTTCTGTCCTTTATCGTGCCCAGCTTTGCATGAAATGTACCCTTGGTATCTCTAATTTTATTGAAGAGGTCTCTGGTCTTTCCCATTCTATTTTTTCCTCTAATTCTTCGCACTGATCACTGAGGAAGGCTTTCTTATCGCTCCTTGCTATTCTTTGGAACTCTGCATTCAAATGGGTATATCTTTCCTTTTCTCCTTTGCCTTTCACTTCTCTTCTTTTCATAGTTATTTGTAAGGCCTCCTCAGACAACCTCCTCAGACAAAAATGCCTTTTTGTGCTTCTTTTTCTCAGGGATGGTCTTGATCCCTTCCTCTTAAACAATGTCCCGAACCTCTGTCCATAGTTCTTCTGGCCCTCTATCAGATCTAATCCCTTGAATTATTTCTCACTTCCACTGTATAATTGTAAGGGATTTGATTTAGGTCATACCTGAATGGTCTAGTGTTTTCCCCTACTTTCTTCAATTTATTTCTGAATTTGGCAATAAGGAGTTAATAATCTGAGCCACAGTCAGCCCCTGGTCTTGTTTTTGCTGACTGTATAGAGCTTCTCCATCACTGGCTTCAAAGAATAGAATCAATCTGATTTCAGTATTGACTATCTGGTGATGTCCATGTGTAGAGTGTTCTCTTGTGTTGTTGGAAGAGGGTGTTTGCTATGACCAGTGCGTTATCTTGGCAAAACTCTGTTAGCCTTTGACCTGCTTTGTTTTGTACTCCAAGGTCAAATTTGCCTGTTACTCCAGGTGTTTCTTGACTTCCTACCTTTGCATTCCAGTTTCCTATAACAAAAAGGACATCATTTGGGGTTCTTAGTTCTAGAAGGTCTTGTAGGTCTTCATAAAACCATTAAACTTCAGCTTCTTCACCATTACTGGTCAGGGCATAGACTTGGATTACTATGATATTTAATGGTTTGCCTTGGAAATGAACAGAGATCATTCTGTCGTTTTTGAGATTGCATCCAAATACTGCATTTCAGACTCTTGTTGACTATGATGGCTACTCCATTTCTTCTAAGTGATTCTTGCCCACAATAGTAGATATAATGGTCATCTGAGTTAAATTCACCCATTCCAGTCCATTTTAGTTCACTGATTCCTAAAATTTCAATGTTCACTCTTGCCATCTCCTGTTTGACCACTTCCAATTTGCCTTGATTCATAGACCTAACATTCCAGGTTCCTATGCAATATTGCTCTTTACAGCATCAGACTTTACTTCCATCACCAGTCACATCGACAACTCGGTGTTGGTTTTGCTTTGGCTCCATCTCTTCATTCTTTTTGGAGTTATTTCTCCACTGGTCTCAGTGAGTGAAGTCGCTCAGTCATGTCCAACTCTTTGCGATCCCATGGACTGTAGCCCACCAAGCTTCTCCGCCCATGGGATTCTCCAAGCAAGAATACTGGAGTGGGTTGCCATTTCCTTATTGGTTTTCTTGGAACACATGTGTACTCAGTCGTGTCTGACTCTTTGTGACCCCATGGACTGTAGCCCACCAAGCTCCTCTGTCTATGAAATTTTTGAGGCAAGAATACCAAGTGGGTGGCCATTTCCTTCTCCAGGGGATCTTCCTGACCCAGAGACTGAGTCTGTGTTTCCTGTGTGGGCAAGCAAATTCTTTACCACTGAGCCACCTGGGAATCCAGTTTTCTTGGTAATTCTACACATTTAAAAATGTTTCTCTGAGAGGTGTTCCACAGGCCTCACCATCCTACAAAATATATTATGGCCTAAAAATGTTTGAAACCTGATGGTTTAGACAAAATTCCTTCCAACTTGAAATATTTTCTTCCCGTGGTTTTCTCAGCTTCTCACTTTCCTGGTTGCCCCTCTATCTCACTGGTGATCTCCTTTTCCAGTTTCTCCTCCTCTCAGCAATGTGTACAGTGGCGTGTTCTGTGGCTCACTCCTGGGTCCCTTTCTCTCCTCTATCTGAGAGATCTTACTCCATCCCGGGCCTTAAATAGCACTGATAAGCTGATGATCCCCGATCTCCATTCTCAGCCTGTTATATCCACTCCTGACATCTCCACTTGAAGATCTGATGGGGCTGTCATGCTTAAGATGGCCCTAAGAAAACCTCTAATCCCCTTACTGCTACCAAAACCTGTGCTTCCTGCAGTTTTCCCCATCTCAGTAAATGGAAGCCTTTTCTACACCAATTGCTCAAAGCAAAGCGCATCTCTGATTCCTGTATTTTCTCTCAAGCTCCACATTCAATCCATCAGCAAGTTTTATCCACTCAAGCTTCTGAACACATCCTAAATCAGTCTAGGTCTTTCCCTAACACCTGCTACAATCCTTGTTCTAGCTACCTCTGTCACCTGCAAATGTACGATGACCTCCTGCTTCATCACCCTACCTCCATCCTTTCCCTCAAATAGTTTTGGACACAGCAGTAAGAATTATCTTAAAATATGAACTATTTCAGAAGCACAAACAGAAAAATATATATTTATATCTACCATCTAGGAACCTTTTCTATAATAATAAATCAGACCATTGTCATTTGTCTTCCTGACAATCTAGTTGCTACCCACTGTGTTAATACTTAGAATTAATTAACAACTCTTTACCATGGCTTATAAGGTTCTATGACCTAGTCTTTGCTCATGTCTGTAATCCTGTCCACTTACCCTCTGCCCCTCCCCCAATACAGTGAATCACAGTGACCTCTCTGCTGTTTTGCAACCCACCAAGCTCACTTTCACCTCAGAAGCTTTGCATTAACCATTCCCTCTGCCTACAGTTCTCTTCCACCCGATCTGTGCATGACTGGTTCTTTCTGGTCCCAGTTTGTAACCTCATGAAAAGACCTTTACTGTTCATCCAGCCTAAGGAATTCACCCACTAATCCCAATCATATCACTCTATTTTCATCATAATATATAAAATGGTTATTTTTTAATTTTTTACTTGCCTATGTATTTTGGTAAACACACATACTCTCTCTCTCTCTGAGATGTAGGAAGTTGTCAGACTTGTATAAACTTATAACTCTGGCACCTATCAGATGCTTAATAAATATTTGGAAAAGAAAGGAGGGAGGGAGAAAGGGAGGAGGAAAAAGGAGAAGAAGGAGGAATTTAACATTTTTAAGTACTCCATCTAAAAATCTGTCATAAAATGATTTCACAGAGCATCTCAATAGATATTTCCTGAGGATGAACTTATTTACAGCACCTAGTAACTTAAAAAACAAAGTGTCATGTGTAGATCTTAAGGAAAAGAGACAATCAAAAGAGATGATGAAGGCTGAACAATCACTTACAGCTCAAGAGCCTGAACTGCCAAGCATGCTGCCCACTCATCTTTCCACCACTCGTGTGAAAATCAAGGAATATCCCACATGCCACAGGGCCACAAAGCCTGCACGCCACAACTATTGAGCCTGTGCTCTAGAGCCCGGGAGCCACAACTACTGAAGCCTACACACACCCTACAGCCTGTGCTCCACAACAAGAGAAGCTACCACAACATGAAGCAGGCATGCATTGCAACAAAGATCCAGCACAGTCAAAAATAAACAAATAAAAATATTTTTTAGGAAAAAAGACTGTCCACCACAGCTGGGGATAAAGACAAGTAAAGAGGCATTTCCCACAGAGTAAGAGAAATGCTATGCTCATCAATTACAGAATGTTGTGCACATAACTTTTACTGGGTAAGTGGTAGTGGTGGTGGTTAAAGACTTCCTGGAGGAAGAACCATAAGCTGAGACAAAGAGAATGTGTACACGTCTGTCATACGTGCATTGAAGTGTGGTGATTGTTCTAGGCATTCTAGACAGAGAGCCTGATAGAATGAAGCATGCTACATAAGTAAATAATTATGCACACGGCCAACCATGTTTCATGTTGTTCTGTATTCTATGAACCGCTAACATCTTACCAGGAGAAAAATCTTCATCACGGCACAAGGTCACATTCAACAAGTTTGCATACTCTCTTAAATGAATAACTAAAGGGGAAATCTTTTAAGATACACTCCACACCTCTGAGAGGAAAATGCTTACTAGGTGTCTCAAAGAGAAAAGATTTCCAAGAGTTCCCATCACTATTTCAAACAGCGATCCCAAAGATTTTAGTATACCCTTGGTCTTGAATGAACCCAGCTCATATCCCAGCTCTTCATTGATCTGAAGTAATTATCTTCTGAAAAGAAAGTCCCCATGAGTGGGAGATCAGCAGCTGTTGGATGCTTAAACTACATGCCAAGTGAATGGCCAATTGCCAATATAAAATAGGTATCTCTGCCAGGTAGAACTGTTTATTCTAATTTGCTTATTCAAATTGGAAAAGAGCCAGTTAGTTTTGTAAACTGTGCTTGCAAAATAATCAACTGTGATTGACTGTTGGACAGTATCTTCCACTATGTTTATACCAAACCACCACTTTAAGAAGACCCCTGAACTTTGACCACTCCTAAATTTCTAATGGTGCTCAGATTTCTCAGGCATATTTAATATCAACTGCAGAAAAGTCCATAAAAATGGGACTTGAGGGCAGAGCATATTATTGTGATATAGTTAAAGAAACAATTTTATTATTTTCAAAGAATAAGTTCCACTAGTCACACTCTTCTCATGCCTAAGTATGTCCATGAGAAAGCCTTCTGGTATGAGAAACAGAAGTCCTCATAAAAATAGGCTAAAACAATAAAGAGCATTTAGAGGCTAAAGTAACTGAAAAGTACATAGATAGTGGTGGGTTCAGGTACAGGTTTGATCATGCCTCTGGCTCTACTTTCCTCTTAATTATAGGTGATTTTCTCAGCTCTGCCTATGCTCTTTCATAGGCTGACTTGAGGACTTCTCTGGTGGTCAAATGGTTAAGAATCCACCTGCGAATTCAGAGGACATGGGTTTTATCCCTGGTTCAAGAAGATCCCCCAGGCCACAGGGCAATTAAGCCACCACTACTGATCCTGTGCTCTGCAGCCCATGAACCACAACTACTGAAGCCCATGTGCGGTAAAGCCCATACTCTACAACAAGAGAAGCCACCACAATGAGAAGCACACGCACTGCAACCAGAGAGTCGCCTCTGCTTGTTGCAACTAGAGAAAGCCCATGCGCAGCAATGAAGACCCAGTGAAGCCACAGATAAATAACCTAGAGATAAATGACCTGGAGCCTATTATCTAGAGTGGAGTAAGTCAGAAAGAGAAAAATAAATATCATATACTAATGCGTATCGGAGAAGGCAATGTCACCCCACTCCAGTGCTCTTGCCTGGAAAATCCCATGGACGGAGGAGCCTGGTAGGCTGCAGTCCATGGGGTCGCAGAGTTGGAGACGACTGAGCGACTTCACTTTCACTTTTCATTTTCATGCATTGGAGAAGGAAATGGCAACCCACTCCAGTGTTCTTGCCTGGAGAATCCCAGGGACAGCGGAGCCTGGTGGGCTGCCGTCTATGGGGTCGCACAGAGTCAGACACGACTGAAGCGACTTAGCAGCTTAGCACTAATGCGTATATACGGAATCTAGAAAGATGGTATTGACTAAATTATTTGCAAGGCAGCAATGGAAACACAGACATAAAGAACAGACTTATGTACACGAGGAGCTAGGGTGGGGAGGAAGGAGAGGGTGGGATGTATGGAGAGAGTAACATGGAAACTTAACATTACCATATGTAAAATGATAGCCAATGGGAATTTGCTCTATGACTCAGGGAACTTAAACAGGGGCTCTGTATCAACCTAGAGGAGTGGGATGGGGAGGAAGATGGAAGGGAGGTTCAAGAGGAAGGGGACATACGCATACCTATAATTAATTCATGTTGATGTTTGGCAGAAACCAACAAAATTCTGTAAAGCAATTATCCTTTAATTAGAAAAATAAATAAAATTTTTAAAAATAAATAAAAAAATTTTAAAGGCTGATTTCAAAGAGTGACTTCAAGTTTTAATTTACATCCAAGAGGAGAGGCTTCTGTCAACCATTAGCTAAAGAAGCCACATTCAAACCAATCCCTGTGCCAGGGGAGTATCCTTTGCTAACTGATTTTGTCATATGATTTTGCAAGGGAACGTGGTTGTACACCTCTGTATCTGTGATGCTGGTGTCAGGAGCCAAGTTCCTTAGCCAGTGTTTGGCTCTTACAGTCTACCCAGACCTGCATCTTTACTGTCCTTACATTTCTCTGTACTATAAATGGATTTATGAATATGGGGGGCGGGCAGCTAGAGTGAACAGCTCTACTGAGGTGAACAGGCAGTATCTAGGGCCCACTCTTAGGACTTGATAATGCATCATAAAGGAACAATTGAGGTTTTCCCAAGGTCGTGGTTTAGTCACTAAGTCACGTCTGACTCTTGCAACCCCATGGACTGTAGCTAGCCAGGCTCCTCTGCCCATGGGATTCTCCAGGCAAGAATACTGGAATGTGTTGCCATTTCCTTCTCCAATTCCCAAGGGCCCCCAGTCAAATCATCAAGACATTCAACATACCCAAGAATTCCAGTGTCTCCTGCTCACAGTTCTAGCCCCCAAACATCCCTGAAAATCCATCTCCTGTAGCAATTCCAGGACAGGGGAAATGACCCCACCAGTATCAGCAGCCTATAAGACTACCTTAGACAATTATCTTGGAATTTGATTTAAACCTGGCATTTTGAGATTCTCTTTCAAAATATTCTTTTTGTTCCTCGAATTTTCTAGGCCTTCACATCTCTCAAGATATCAAACATAATACTTTTAGGAGCCAACCAAGTTATACATAATGCATTTTTATGTTCCTAAATTAACAATGTGACTTTAGATCTGTGAATGGTGCTAAAAATTATATAAGCTATGTAAGTATTTTTATTTGTTCAAACATTTCCAGTTTCCTTCAGGACTTCAAAGTTGCTGAGAAATTTATATTTCTAAGTAGGCCCAGCTTGTTATGGATGGGAAAAAGGTACTCTGAAAACATGGCTGTTTTTTCCTGAGGGGCATCACAGCTAGGATTTTTTTTTTCCCTGCATCTTCTAGAAAGTCAAATAGTCATTTGGGTTTATCTCTCTGGCTCAGATAGTAAAGAATCTGCCTGCAACTCAGGAGACCCAGGTTTGATCCCTGAGTTAAGATCCCTTGGAGAACGAAATGGCTACCCACTCTGGTAGCCCTGCCTGGAGAATCCCATGGACAAAGGAGCCTGGCATGCTACAGCCCATGAGGTCGGAAAGAGTCAGACACAACTGAGCTACTAACACTTTCATACTCACTTTGTCATCCCCAAAACATAGAGGAAATAGACTTTTTACTTCTTTCTAAGCATCATTCCTGAGGTCAAGCTGACCAAGGGACAAGAATTTGAGCAGAGTTCCAAAGAACAGCAAGTAGAGATAAGAAAGCCCTCTTAAGTGAACAATGCAAAGAAATAGAGGAAAACAATAGAATGGGAAAGACTAGAGATCTCTTCAAGAAAATTAGAGATACCAAGGGAACACTTCATGCAAAGATGGGCACAATAAAGGACAGAAATGGTATGGACCTAACAGAAGCAGAAGATATGAAAAAGAGGTGGCAAGAATACACAGAAGAACGATATACAAAGATCTTAATGACCCACATAACCATAATGCTGTGATTACTGACCTAGAGCCAGATACCTTGTAGTGTGAAGTCAAGTAATGCTTCTTAGGAAGCATCATTACTAACAAAGCTAGTGGAGGTGATGGAATTCCAGCTGAGAAATTTCAAATCCTAAAAGATGATGCTGTTAAAGTCCTGCACTCAACATGCCAGCAAACCTGGAAAACTCAGCAGTGGCCAAAGGACTGGAATAGGAAGGACAGTTTTCATTCCAATCAGAAAGAAGGTCAATGCCAAAGAATGTTCA
Source organism: Cephalophus harveyi (assembly GCA_006410635.1). Classification (NCBI taxonomy): domain Eukaryota; kingdom Metazoa; phylum Chordata; class Mammalia; order Artiodactyla; family Bovidae; genus Cephalophus; species Cephalophus harveyi. The sequence goes on from SJYT01024426.1 coordinate 54,745, forward strand.
AACTACCACACAATTTCACTCGTCTCATGCTAGCAAAGTAATGCTCAAAATTCTCTAAGATGGGCTTCAGTAGTACATGAACTGAGAACTTCCAGATGTTCAAGCTGAATCTAGAAAATGTAGAGGAACCAGAGACCAAATTGCCAACACCTGTTGGATCATAGAGAAAACAAGAAAATTCTAGGAAGACATATAGTTCTGCTTCACTGACTACGCCAAAGCCTTTGACTGTGGATCACAACAAACTGTGGAAGATTCTTAGAGAGATGGGAATACCAGACCACCTTACCTGCCTCCTGAGAAATCTGTATGCAGGTCAAGAAGCAACAGTCAGAACTGGACATGGAACAACAGACTGGTTCCAAATCGGGAAAGGAGTATGTCAAGGCTGTATATTGTCACCCTGCTTATTTAACTTCTATGCAGAGTACATCATGAGAAATGCCAGGCTGGATGCATCACAAGTTGGAATCAAGATTGCCGGGAGAAATATCAATAACCTCAGATATATACCACCCTTATGGAAGAAAGCAAAGAGGAACTACAGAGTCTCATGATGAAGGTGAAAGAGGAGAGTGAAAAAGCTGGCTTAAAAATCATCATTCAAAAAATGAAGATCATGGCATCTGGTCCCATCACTTCATGGCAAACAGATGGGGAAACAATGGAGAAACAGTGACAGACTTCATTTCCTTGGTCTCCAAAATCACTGCAGATGGTGACTGCAGCCATGAAATTAAAAGATGCTTGTTCCTTAGAAGGAAAGCTATGACAGACCTATACAGCATATTAAAAAGCAGAGACATTACTTTGGCCACAAAGGTCCATTAGTCAAAGTTATGGTTTCTCCAGTAGTCATGTATGAATGTAAGAGTTGGACCATAAAGAAAGCCGAGCACCGAAGAATTGATGTTTTTGAGTTGTGGTGCTGGAGAAGACTCTTGGGAGTCCCTTGGACTGCAAGGAGATCAGACTTGTCAATCCTAGAAGAAATCAGTTTTGAATATTCATTGCAAGGACTGATGCTAAAGCTGAAGCTCCAATGTTTGGGCCACCTGATGCAAAGAACTGATTCATTAGAAAAGACCCTGATGCTGGGAAAGACTGAAGGCAGGAGAAGAAGGGGATGGCAGAGGATGAGATGGTTGGATGTTATCACCAATTCATTGGACATGAATTTGAACAAGCTCTGGGAGTTGGTGAAGGACAGGGACGTCTGGTGTGCTACAGTGCATGGGATCACAAAAAGTCAGACATGACTGAGCGACTGAACAACAAGTTTTGTTGGCCAAAAAGTTCGTTTAGGTTTTTCCATACAATGTTATAAAAACCTGAATGAACTTATTGCCCAATGCAATAATTCATCTAATGGTGATTCCAGAAAATACCAGTAGAGAAGGGAAATGAGATGGGAAAAGCTAGCAACCAATTATGGAAATGCTGTCAGCTAGCAAGTGTGTACCTTGTGCTTTTCAGGCTGAATCCTGCTCAGGGCTCCTGAGAGAGTGAAGAATAAGCTTCAGTGTTAGCTCATCTGAAGGGCAAGGAGCTGGGGTATTTATTCTTCAAACCCTTTCCATCATTGATAGGGAGGACTATTCCTGAGGGGGCATTCACTCTTGGATGTTTCTAGGCTTCCCTTGCAAAGGTCAGGGAGAAACCTGTAAGCAGTGAGTCACAGATGCCTGAAGAAGGATGCTAACAGCATACATTGGTCCAGAGAGTGGACAAAAGAAGGGTGGAGCACCAACATATTTGCAACAACACCTAAGGCCAAAGGATTAATATGTATTAACACTTCTTGATGCTATTCATAACTATCAGTGACTGTTACCATTAAAAAAAAAAAAAAAGAAACAAATGGTACATTCAGGAAATTCCTACAGGGACTTTCCTGGTGGTCCAGTGGTTATGAATCCACCTTCCAATGCAGGGGATGCAGGTTCAGTCCTTGGTTGGGGAACTAAAATCCCACATGCCACGGGGTAACTAAGTCCACACACTGCAACTGGAGAAGCCCACACATTGCAACAAACAGCCTGTGTGCCACAACAAAGACCCAGTGCAGCCAAAAAGAAAGAAAGAAAGAAAGAAATTCTTATGTCTTGGGGTTTACTGATATCATTTCATTTACATAGCAAGGTGTCATGGCAGAGTAAAAAGAGCCTTGAACTGGGGCTGAGCAGAGCTAAGTTCTGGTTCTGGCCCAGGCTCTGTGGGCTCATATACAGTAATTCATGACTCTGGACCTCTGTTTCTTCAGTGTAAATTGAGGTCTTAAGCTAATGATCACAGAAAACACATATCTGGCCTTATTACCTGCCAAGTACTGAGTGCTTTACAGATATTAATTCACATAACCCTCATGACACGTGATGAGATGAGGACTATTAGTATTATCTTCATTTTACAGAGCAGAAAACTGAGGCACAAGGTGGTTAAGTAACCTGAATGAGGTGACATCAGCAGCATGTTTTAGAATCAGGATTGGAACCCAACTTGTCTGGCTCCAAAATCAGGACCCTAAGCAACCACTTGACTTCCTCTTGATGTAATCACCTCTGAGCCATCCTCATTACTAGTCATCTGTACACTTTGACCTCTGATAAATTCAGGCAGCAGATTGGTATATTTATCTGCCATATGTTTTGATTTCTATTGTTTGACACAAGCCGACTTGTGTCATTCCTCTTGTGGCATAATTTACAAGACATATTTATAGAAACAAGCAATAAGCAGAAAACATCACGTATCTAGTAGACCTTAATATATCCCCTCTGGAAGTGGTAATCCATGTCTGCCCCAGGAAGAGATGTGATCTAAATCCTTTCCTTAAAAAAATGAACTGTCATAATCTTTCCAATACCCCTGCAAATATTTCACCAACCGTGGAAGCTTTAGACCATCAAAAACTGATCTTCTGCCAGTTTTTATTACTAGAATATATCCTTTCAAAATTTAACCTACATTTGTTCAACTAAGATGCCAATAAACCAGTCATCATCAGTATCTAGCTAGAATTTTTAGTTTCCACTGGAGAGTAGTAGTATTATCTATCAGTTCAAGGTTGGTTTCTATTATCTTCTAAAGTCTGATCCAAAAATCTCTTAGAATATTGCTTGCAGATGTCTAAAAGTTTCCTTTTGAAGTCATATTATTATGATGGAAGTTATTTAATTTATAAAACATGTGCTACTTTCCTACTACATACAGAGGAATTGAGATCTTGAAGATAGTGACATTTATTGACATCCCTGCCCTTTATGATGCTTAAAATAAAGAAGGTGAGAGGGATACATGGGAATAACACAAGAAGGTGAATGACATGTAGAAAACTAGACTCTAAGTGTAACGTGAACGTGGAATTGGCCATCCTAATGGATCTAAATTATTGTAATGGTATATAGTGTTTATGACTGAAGGTCTTCATTCATTCATTCACCAAATAATTGTTGAGAACCTCTTATGTGCCAAGAATTTTTCTATAAAGAAGAAAATTTTTGCAATGAAGAATACAAATGTGGATCCTGCCTTCATGGAGTTTCCAGTTTCATTGGCTAATTGACTGATGAATTAGCAACTGTTCTGCCTCTGGCATGTTCTTCACCATTATAACCTTCCAGGAGCCAATTCTTACTCCTCAAACATCTGTTCTAAGTGGTTTTCTTTACTTCATGCCCTTACAGATTTCCTCCATCAGGTCAAGGAGGGTTTAAATGATGTGTTTTTAAGAGCAAGAGAAAAGGTCATCTTTTTTATGATGAAATTCTCCAGCTAGAGCCTTGGGACTCCCAGGCATCAAAAAAGGAAACACATTAAGAGGGAACAAATTCAGGCAGACAGTGGAATGAGTATGGAATATTCTAGATACTGAAGGGATGGGGTTAAGGAAACAGGTTTCATGAGCTATCCTGCCAGTAAACACCAGAAGAATTATAAGAATCCACCTAACCTGGCTTCTCTAGGGTCACCCTCAGATGACATCCTCTTTTGAGCCTTGGGAGGCAAATTTTCCATCAGACATGGCTTTTTCTATCAAAACGTGAGGAGGGAAGGAGGTAACAGAGAAAAGAAAGCATGGACCACTGCTATAAAATGCAAGTGACAGCTTTTATAAATAGCAAGAGAACCATGAAGTGAAATGTGCCTTTGACATTCTTTAAAGCTCCGGACACTCTGCCCATCCTTCTGAGCAAGTGTTCTTTTGGTTCCTTGCTAACTTTACATTTAGATTTCTCACGATGAATAGCAACTAAGGATGCAACTTTGGCTATGATAACAAGTGATTCAAGCACACCCCTTGGCACATACTCTGGTCTCTTATCAGATGACCTGCCTGACTTTGACATCCTTCTCTGCTTCAGGACAGTTTGCAGGATGGAATTTAAGTGTAACCAGTCCTAATTCCCTTTATCCCCAAAGGTCCCAAGCCAGCAATCTTGGAATGATCCATGCCTTGCAATTCTCACATTTCTCTTATCTCTGAGACAACTTTTCATGTTCCCTTTGATACTACTGAAAAAATATTCTCACTTTGACCTCCAATAGAACTGAAATCCCCATATGTATCTTGACGTCTTCTTGTGTCAACTCTTGCAGTGCTACCTCCTAATACCTTTCTAAATCCCTCTTGAACATGAGAATTCTATTTATTGTAGTTGCTCAAAACTCTCATTCATCTCAATTTTACTTATTCCATTCATTTTGTTCAACTCCAGTTTTTTTTTTGAAAAGCTAGTATGTGTTGCTTCTTATAGCTCAGTTTATAGCTAAGGACTTCACCCACTTCTGTCAGGCTGAAAAAAAAAAACAAAAAACTTTTCCTCTCCTCTTCTCCAACCCCCTATAAAGTGCCACTTTACACTGGACTTTTGCTTGGAAGGGACTAGGTGAACTTGGACTGTAATTACAGTTCTATCACTTACTTGCTGTATAACTTTGCTCTAGTTACTTAACTTCTAGAAATTGTTTTTCCAAATGGGCAGAAGACCTAAATAGAAACTTATCCACAACATACAGATGGTCATTAAACACATGAAAAGATGCTCAACATCACTAATTATTAGAGAAAAGCAAATCTAAACCACAATGAGGTATCACCTCATGCCAGTCAGAATGGCCATCATCAAAAAATCTACAAACAAAAATTGCTGGAGAGAATGTGGGAAAAAAGGAACCATCTTGCACTGTTGGTGGGAATGTAAATTGACACTGCCACTACGGAGAACAGTATGGAGATTTCTTTAAAAACAAAAACTGGGAATAAAACTACCATGAAACCCAGCAATCCCACTACTGGGCATATACCCTGAGAAAACCATATTTGGAAAAGACACATGTACTCCAGTGTTCATAGCAGCACTGTTTACAACAGCTAGGACATGGAAGCAACATAGATGTCCATCAACAGAGGAATAGATAAAGAAGGTGTGGTACATATATACAATGGAATATTACTCAGCCATTCCAAAAAGGAATGCATTTGAGTCAGTTCTAATGAGGTGGATGAACCTAGAGCCTAGTTACACAGAGTGAAGTAAGTCAGCAAAAAAAAAAATATATATATATAGTATATTAACACATACGTGTAATCTAGAAAAATGATACTGATGTACTTTTTTGCAGGAAAGGAATGGAGACACAGACATCGAAAACAGACTTGTGGACACGGTGGGAGAAGTAAAGAGTGGGACGAATGGAGAAAGTAGCATCGACCTATGCACACTACCATATGAAAAACAGATAGCTGGTGAGAAGCTGCTGTGTAACACAGGGAGTCCAGCTTGGTGCTCTGTGATGATTTAGAGGGGTGGGATCGGGGAGGGAAGGAGGTTCAAGAGGGAGGTGATACATATAGAATTATGGCTGATTTACACTGTTGTATGGCAGAAGCCAACAAAACATTGTAAATAAGTTTTCCTCCAATTAAAAAATTAAATAACGTTTTTTTTATAAAGAAAGTATTTTCCCATCTGTTGTTGTTGCTGTTTACTCACCAAGTCACGTCTGACTCTTTATAACTCCATGGACTGTAGCCCAGGCTCCTCTGTCCATGGGATTTCCCAGGCAAGAACACTGGAGAGGGTTGCCATTTCCTACTCTGGGAGATCTTCCCAACCCAGGAATCAAACCCGCGTCTCCTGCATTGCAGACAGATTCCTTTACCACTGAGGCACCAGTGAAGCCTTTTCCCTTATACAGAATAAGGATAATAGTCCTTCTGCATAGGATTGTTGTGAGAATTAAATGAGATAACCCATAGAAAGCATTTGTCACTGAAAGACACTTAATACATGGTAGGTCCCTTCCATTACCCTTAAGTGAACAATTCAACCTTCCATCAAAATGCCAAATTGCAAATCCATCAAGACAACAGCAGAAGTGTTTAATAGTTACACCAGATCGCCCATTTCTTAGACTACCTTTCCTCCACTGATCATGTATAAGACAAATAGGCTAGTTTTAAAAACTAGTTGTCATCAGCAAGTACTTACTGACGGCTCACTGTATACTCAACCCTGAACCGGTGCTATAGGGGAAGCCAAGTCAATATGAAACATGGCCTCAGGCCACATGGAGCTAGTAATCTAGGCAGACAATAGTTTGGCCACCTGATGCGAAGAACTGACTCATTTGAAAAGACTCTGATGCTGGGAAAGATTGAAGGCAGGAGGAGAAGGGGATGACAGAGGATGAGATGGTTGGATGGCATCACCGACCCAATGGGCATGAGTTTGAGTAAACTCCAAGAGTTGGTGATGGACAGGGAGGCATGGCATGCTGCAGTCCATGGGGTCACAAAGAGTCGGACACGACTGAGTGACTGACCTGAACTGAACTGAAACTTCATTCTGGCAGGCTGACTAGTTTACATGCCTTTTATATAGCAATTCTCAAACCTGCAAGATCTTCAGACTGTTCTGGTTCGCATATTAAATATATATTACAGGAGGGTGGGTTCCTTATTTGTGACAAGCTTCGAGGTAATTCTGACATTCACCCAAGTTTGAGAACCTCAGTTTCTTTAAAAGCCTTTACCACACAGATTCATTTATAAATCAAGTCACATCCTCCCAACTGTGTTGAATAAGTCCAGGGAGTTGTGCTTGTCTGAACATTAATAAATATATCATTTCTCAACATCATTCTTTTCTAGAGGTTCCACTCTATGTGAATTAACTTTCTGAATTCTTGTTTATAATTTTTAAAGTAACTTTACAGGTTCTGGACACAAGTGGCCTGAAAGAAATGACTATAAAAAAGTAAAAATAAAATGGAGTAGAATCTTGGCAGAAGTCTGTCAATGACTGAACTAAATATAGAAATAAAAATGCTCTGTAACAACCTTGGAGGGATGGGGTGGGGAAGGAGGTGGGAGGGGGGATTCAGGATGCAGGGGGACACGTGTATGCCTATAGCCAATTCATGTTGATGTATGGCAAAAGCCATCACAATATTGTAAAGTAATTATCCTTCAATTAAAATAAATAAATTTTTTTAAAAATAATAAATTACAAGTAACATGAACTGATGCCTCAGTACATGTGTTACTGCAACTTGTGCCAAGACCTTCCACCAATCTCCCTCCAGTGTAACCTGTCCAAATCCCTCAAGCCCCTTCCTCTAGAGTGGAAGGATGCCATCTCAGATGTAATGCATTCCAAAGCAAGACACCAGCTAATACCCTGATAATGTGGCATGGGATATCTTAGCCTTTCAGGAAAGCTGAAAGTATTCCAGAGAGGGAAAATAAGAATACTGAGTACATTACTGAACACTACAAGTTCTGATTTTCAAAGATGTGTCCTCAAACAAAATATATGTAAGAAAAGGTACTTTAACTCTTCTTGATTTGAGTCTCACCAAAACAACTCCTACAAGCTTCCCTTGCTTGTTCATGGATGTCATTCAACCTATGTTTCTTGGTTACATGCAGTTTTTTCAGATTGGCTGTTGCAGAAACTCTAGATGTCCCATCGACCCCCTCCTTAGATCTTCCCATACCCTTGCACACTCATGCCTTTTTTTTTTTTTTTTTTGGCAACCACCTGATTTTGCACCTGAAGGTATTCTTGGGCTAAGCTCAATTACAGTGCAAGTCCAAACACCAACAGCTGAAAGCCCTCAATCAATGAAGGATGGGAGTTGGTGGATAAACATAGCAACATCCTCACCCTCGAGTGAGACAGGTCTGACAAGAGTTCTGTAAAGCATCCCACAAGTCCCCAGTGAGGTCAGCCACAGGAGCCTGCAATAGTAACCTGCTCATTAATACATTCTCCATTGCCTGCCTTCTTCCCACTCACTCACTGAGCTTCTCGGAATCACCTTCCAAAGAACCTACTTGCATTCAAAGCCTTGTCTCAAGTCTGTTTCTGAAAGAATCCAGACTAAAACACTGGGTATCAGTCAGGAAAAAAGACAGACCCACACCCTTGAGAGGCTCAAATACAATTTGAGAGACAGACTCCCACAAGCTGACAAATGCTGTAAGTTCAGTTCAGTTCAGTCACTCAGTTGTGTCCGACTCTTTGCGACCCCATGAATCGCAGCACGCCAGGCCTTCCTGTCCATCACCAACTCCTGGAGTTCACTCAGACTCACGTCCATCGAGTCCGTGATGCCATCCAGCCATCTCATCCTCGGTCGTCCCCTTCTCCTCCTGCCCCCAATCCCTCCCAGCATCAGAGTCAACTCCTTTTCCTATTTGGAACCAGTCTGTTGTTCCATGTCCAGTCCTAACTGTTGCTTCCTGACCTGCATACAGATTTCTCAAGAGGCAGGTTAGGTGGTCTGGTATTCCCATCTCTTTCAGAATTTTCCACAGTTTATTGTGATCCACACAGTCAAAGGCTTTGGCATAGTCGATAAAGCAGAAGTAGATGTTTTTCTGGAACTCTCTTGTTTTTTCCATGATCCAGCGGATGTTGGCAATTTGACTTCTGATTCTTCTGCTTTTTCTAAAACCAGCTTGAACATCAGGGAGTTCACGGTTCACGTATTGCTGAAGCCTGGCTTGGAGAATTTTGAACATTACTGTATGCTGTAAGGTTAATATAAAATATATCCAGATAACACAATAGGAAGGACTCTCCATGTGAGTTAAGGAAGACCTCACAGACGAGGTAAACATTTTAGTTCTGGAGAAGTTTTGGGGCTTCGCAGATGGCGCCAGTAGTAAAGAACCTGCCTGCCAGTGCAGGAGATAAAAGAGGCATGGGTTTGATCCTTAGATTGGGAAGATCCCCTGGAGGAAGAAACGGCATCCCACTCCAGTATTCTTAACTGGAGAATCCCATGGACAGAAGAGCCTGGCGGGCTATGGTCCATGGGGTCAAAAGGAGTCAGACACGACTGAAACGTTGTAGCACACACACACACACACACACACACACACACGAATGGAGAAGTTTTACATCTACATAAGAAAAGGCATTTCAGACGATGGGAGTAGCATCTGCAAAGCAGTGTACCCTACCACCTATCTCTTACATGTACATACCCCAGCTATCTGAGAGCCTTTGTATACTTGGAGTACAGAATACACTAGCAAGAAATGTGGAAGATAAAAATTTTAAAGAATAAAAGGAATTTGTTGCTTGGTAACTGGCGCCTCAATGCACCTGGCCTCCCCATAAACAGTCTCGTGTGTCATCTTCTCCCACAGTAAATTTGGACTAGCCTTGGGGCTCCTTTGTATCCAGTAAAATGCAGTAGAAGTGACCTGTGTAGTTCCACACGTCAGCTCTAAGAAGACCTGACTGCTTCTGTTTTATAATTTACAGAGACCTGCACTATCACATAAGAGGTCTGGTCACCATGCTGCAGACATCACAAAGAAAAGCCAGGTGGAGAGAGAGAGATCATAGAGTCCTGGGTCCCTAGTGTCCCTGCTGAACAGAGCTGTCCAAGCCAAGGTGCCAGATAGACGAATTCAGTCATCATGGATACAGCAGCCTCAGTTGCTGTCTGACTTCAGAGATCCCCAAAGAAACCAGCCGGAGAACCGTCCAACCCACAGAATTGTGAGATATAAAATTAAAAGGTTGCTTTAAGCAACTGCTTTAACCCTTACAGCTGCTAAATCATGAAAGGTTTCAAATGTCATGAGAGGTCTGTGCTTAATTACAGACAAAAGAAATTAACAAGGCAGCAATCCTGATTGGAGTTCAGTGGAATAGTTATGGAGAGAAAGGATGAGGATGTAAGAGGGGAGCCAACACTTATAATCAAGGATGGGGCCACTATGTCCCAGATGCTTTGTAACTCCTAGCTCATTTAATTATCACAAAATACTACAAGGCAGACACTGCCATCTGCAACTTACAGATACAGACTTGAGAGTCAGAGTTTGACAAGCTCACCTCAGGTCACAGTGTTAGAGCTGAGACTAAGCCCAGGACTCACTCTGTGGTTCCAAAAGCCTTGTTCTTCCCATGAGTATGGGAAGAGATACTGAGAGAGAAAAACAGAGACAGAGAAAGAGAGAAAACACATGTGCATAGTAGGAAATAATGTATTTGAAAGAAATTTAGGAGGTAGAGGTCACAAATATGGTGAATGACTGGGGTGAATCTGGGTCATGGAGAGCATTCAGCAATGTTATTAGCTTCTACCCCAAGTGACAAGTTACTATAAAAGGTACAGGGTTATACAGTATAGAATTAAAAGTGCAGAGTCAGGTTAAAATTAACTACTTCTTCATATAAAAGAATAAGATGAATATCATGACATTCAGAGTCTTGCATTTGAACAGGGTTTTGCAGAAGTAAGGATAATATATATAAAGACAACCGATGAAAATAATAAATTCCAAAACATTGCACAATAAAAAGGATTCAAAATATTTCTAACTCAGCCCTCCATGTTCTAGGTCAGAGAGATCTGCCCTATTCCAAGTCCTCTGAGGTTTTATACTAGGGCTAGAAGAACTCGTTTAACTCAACAGCCATTGAAAGAAAATATTTCTTTCTTTCACTGTTCAAAGGGCAGGTTTTTTAGTTTATCAGAATTAGAAGGGAAGAGTTCCACAAAACATTTTGAAGAAATATAGCAACACCATAAGAATAGTATATTAATACCATTTTTCAAGAACTGAAAAATAAAAAAAAGATATAAAAGTGAAAACTATATTCACCAGAATATCTACACATTCATCCATTTTGAAGCACCAGAGGTAAAATAGAGAATATTCCTGTGAGGACCATGAACACTCAGAAAGTTAAAAAAAAAAAAAAATCAATCAAAGCTCCCAAAGGAAATAGTGACTTTATTTTTATTGTGTTTTAGAGAGAAAGATTAAATGTTCACTGCTTCAAAAATTAACAAAAGGGAATGCAAAAATCTACCCAATATATAATATGTTATATGGCTTTTATTTATAATAAAATTATTTCTCTCTTAAATCTGTACAATGAATACAGAAAAAAAGAAACTAAGTGAACAAGGCCTTGTTGATTCAATAGCCCATGGACTCTCCAATCTAACAGGCTGTCTATTAGAGAGTCAAAAGAATGTCCTTCTGTAGAATACAGTTCCTAGAAAAGGAGAAAAATGAAGTTGTCTAGGGAATATTATGCTCCAATCAGAGTGAACTTACTGTTTTCCCAAACCAGGCTCTGTTAGTATGGTATGATGAACTGAACTTTCCAAACATGGCCACCAAGGCATCTGTGTGACTTCCAAGGGCCAATTTATAAGAAGCATTGTAGCTTCTCCCTTTTTGGATGCTCTCTGTAAGAAGCCCAAGCCATGTGCAGGTCCTTCCATCCCTGATCCGGGAAGATCCCACATGCCACGGAGCAGCTGGGCCCAGGCGCCACCACAGCTGAGCCTGTGCTCTAGAGCCCAGGAAGCCCACGCACTGCATCTAGATAGTAGCGCTTGCTCTTTGCAACTGGAGGAGGCCCATGCACAGCAACGAAGACTGTGCACAGTGACAAATAAATCAATATTTTAAAAAGATTAATATTTTACACCCCTAAGTGTTGGGGTAGTGAGTTATACGGTATAGATAACCAAACTGTACATATTTGGCAAATCCCCTTCCCTGCCTTCCCTGATAGCTCAGTTGGTAAAGAAACTGCCTGCAATGCAGGAGACCCTGGTTCAAATTCCAGGGCCAGGAAGATCAGCTGGAGAAGGGATAGACTACCCACTCCAGTATTCTTGGGATTCTTTTGTGGCTCAGCTGGTGAAGAATCCATCCACAATGCGGGTTCGATCCCTGACTTGGGAAGATCCCCTGGAAAAGGGAGAGGCTACCTACTCCAGTATTCTGGTCTGGAGAATTCCATGGACTGTACAGTCCATGGGGTCATAAAGAGTCGGACACGATTGAGTGACTTTCACTTCCCTGCCTAGATGCCTCTTATTCATATTTTCGTGTCTCATTTTATCCACCACTTTCTCCAGGAAGCATCTATCAGCCACTCTCCAGCTACTGACATGCTAGGCTTGCAATGCTAATACCATTTTAAAACGAGTGTCTAGCTCCTTCCCTTTCTAATAAGATGGCCATTTATACACAAACTCTGGCGCCACCACTGTTCCCACAGCTACCCATACAGAGGACATATCACAGGGCATCTTAAGTCTCTGTCAATCAGTTGGCCTCTCCAGTTCTCTTTCTGAGGCTTCAGCAGTGTCTGGTTTCCTATCATCTTCCCAGAGTCTATTCTAGTGTATGATACAGAATAGCTACTCCATATGTATTTACTGAATGAGAGAGTGAGTGAAAGAATAAATGGACCTATATGTAGCACCAGCCCTATAACCAACACACTAAGGTGGGCACACACAGAGGAACAGTGGAACTAAGGGAGCCTGTCCATGAGCCTGATCCTTCCTGCCATACCTAGGAGGATTTTAGGAATATATTTTTCAAAACTCAAAAAGAACAAAAATAAGAGCTCACACATAGCACTATCTGCTAAGCATAGTTTTAAGTGTTATACACAAATTTGCTCATTTCATGTTCACAACTGTATGAACAGTCAGGTAGTTATTAATTCTACTTTATAAATTTAAAAAACTGACACGTAATAAAATGAATGACTTGCCCAATATCATACTAGGAGATTTACTCTTTCAAGATGAAAAGATAAGCTTGGTTGCCAGAACTAGCACCAACCAAAATTCTAGATGTATGGCAACTTGAAAAAAATCCAAAACCTTCCCCTCAACACAATACACACACACGTGCGTGTGCGCACGCACACGCATAAGACTACAAAGCCTTAAAAAAGAATATCTAAAATGTTTTGCAATACCATGTTCAGTCCTGCCACTTACAATGAACACAAGATCCCTTTGAACAGCAGACGGTCTTGAAGAAAAATGAACATCAAAATCAAGTAAAATAAAGTAAAATAAAATTAAAAAAAAATACACTAGCTATTCATAGTTCTAACATGGACTATAACTGTAAATAATATAAAAAATGGTATATGTGTTCACCAATTTTAAGAATAATGACTAACAAATGAAAAATTCACTCTTGAATCAAAATCACTAATCTGACATTGATCTTCTTATCACAGCCAACATTTCACTTTGGCAAAACTTTTGCTTTAGTCTGCAAATTACACCTGGGTCCTTCCTAGCTATACAATACATTTTGGTAACTTCTGGTTTCTAGTCTGGCATGTAAGGCATTTGGAAGTCATCATTCCGATCCACACAACAAGAAAAAATTTAATAAACTAAAAATGGCTTCTCTTATATCCACCAAAGAACTACAGTCAGAGGGCAAACTGCTTCCCCCTAAAACTGGAGAGGCAGACAGACAAATATAGAAAATTACAATGCACCAAAGCATAAACTCATGAGCAGAATCTCCAAGGGAACCCCTGTGGAGTAGGAAAACCTGAACTGTAAATGATGAACTGCTGGAGGTTCAATGTGGACAAGTTTGAGAATTAAGAACTCCCAGGGGCCAACCCTTATGGGGTTCCCACACTTTTCTGGGTTTTACCTCCAGGAGCCCTAGCAGGTTCTCATGATGAAAACAAGAAAATCTCCTGATGCTTCCAACAAGAGGAGAAGAAAAGTAGGCATTTTGAAATACACCAGAGCACTCTGCTCTTAAGGCTTGTCCTTAAAAGAAATGATTTTATCTGAAATCACTTTACCAGGGTTTAACTGGCCTGAGGGGAGAGGGCCAAGCAAATCTAGGCCTCTCTGGCCTTCCTATCTCACCTCAAGAGATAGGGGTGGGAGTGGATAACTAAGATGGACTGGTAAAGTTCACAGTCCAGGGCACCAGGCTTAATTAGAGAATGAGACCGAATCATAAAACTACAAAACATTTCCTCTCCCCTCACACCGTACCACTGTGTCAAGCTCTGTTTACCTCCTCAGTTACTTTTACCCAATACATCATATTCAGCATTCAAAAAAACAACAAGGCATAGTAAAAGGCAAAAAACAATTTGAAGAAACAGAGCAAGCATCAGATATAGACTCAGATATGAGAACGATGTTAGAATTGTCAGACCGGGAGTTTAAAATTACTATGATTAATGCAAAGGCACTCTAATGGGAAAAGGAGGCAACATTCAAGAACAGACAGATGGAAATTCTAAGAAAGAATCAAAAAGTGCTAGAAATCAAAAACACTGCAAAAAAAATTTTAAATACCTTTAGTGGGTTGATGAGTAGGGTTCATGACACAGCCAAGGAAAGAAGCATTGGGCATGAAGACATTTCAAAAGAAACTTTAAAAAACTGAAATGTGAAAAAAAGAACTGAAAAAATGGAGACCATCCAAGAACTGGAGGACAATTACGTTATACTGTGGATATAACAGCATTCTCATCCATAATCTGTATTTGTCAAGAAGCTAATCACAGATGGTTACTCTAATACTGTACATGCATATTCATTCATGTAGGAGGAGGCCTATGTTATGAATCACACATATATACAGAAATCCTAAATGCTGACAAAATCTCAGAATGTTGAGTAACAAACAGCTTTGCTAGAGTATATACTTTTCTGAGGAAAAACACCTCTCTGAGGATGGTCTTGTAATTTATCATTACAAATTTTCTTTCAGCTCCCCCTATACAGAATAAACTGGAGGTGGATGCTCAATGGATAACTGTGTTTAAGAGCACTAGGGGAGTCTTCCAGAGCAGCACTTTCCAGTAGAAATATGAGCTGCATATGTACTTTCAGGTTTTCTAGTAGCTTCATTAAAAATATAAAAAAGAGGGCTTCCCTCGTGGTCCAGTTGTTAAGATTCTGTGCTTTCAAAGCAGGGGGCCTGGGTTCAATCCCTGGTCAGGGAACTAGATCCCACATGCTGCCACTAAGACAAGGCACAGCCAAATACAAAACAAATTAATTTTTTTAATGTAAAAAAGAGATAAGTTAAATGTGACACAACATTTTATTCAACCTAACCTGTCTGAGATATCATCATTGCAACATATAATCAATATTTTTAAATTAATAATAAGATATTTTCCATTTTTCCTTCCACATTAAGCTTCAAAATCCCATGTATCCAGGGCTCCACAGCTCCAGGTGGCTGGGGCTACCATATTGGACAGTACAGTTCTAGGGCCTTCAACCTGAATGTGGGTCCCAGACCAGAGGTGCCTGAGAACTTGTTAAAATCAGAATCTTGGGTCTCACCAAGAACTACTGAGTCAGAATCTGCATTTTAACAAGATCCTCCCACCCATCAGGTGGTTCACACACATTAAAATCTGAGAAACACTGGAGAAATGAGAGAAGCATGCAAGGGTGAAAGGACAGTGCAAATTGGTTTGTGCCCTTGAAGCTCCCAGGTGATGCTGATGCTGCGGGTCCTTTGACCACACCTTAAATAGTAAAGAGGGTTTAGTCCAGAAATTTCCATAGGATACTCCCTATTTTTCCAGCACTATGTCAGAAAAAAAGGTACTAGATTCAGTCTAGCTCCAAATCAACCTATGTCTACTTGGAAAGACAAGACCATTGCAGATGAAAACATCAGAAAGCAATAAAGGGCAGTGTTACTAAAACAGTCAAATACTGTATCAGACAGGGAATGTTATCAGTTATTAGGGACATGAACAATTTAAGTCTCGGTCAAAGTTATCAGAGAATAAAGCTTCCCTGCTTACCAGAGAGCAGTTTAACCTGGACTGTGAAAGACCAAAGGTGAAAAGAAAGTCTGGGCTCTGCTTATTCTGCACAATGGTTCCTGGTCATTTGTGGCTTTCTTTAAGTGATCTCCAAACATTTTGATTGTACACACCTATCCATACAAATGCTGCTAACACATACCCTCAGATGATGTAAATTTATTTATAAGCTCTATATCTATATCCCCATCTTGGATCACAGTCTTGTCATGGCAAAGGGGCTTGTGTAACTCAATGAAACTATGAGCTATGCTGTCCACCTGTCTACCCAGATAGACAGGTAATAGTGGAGAGTTCTGACAAAATGTGGTCCACTGGAGGAGGAAATGGCAACTCACTCCAGTATTATGCATTGAGAAGCCCATGGACAGTATGAAAAGGCAAAAAGATATGACACTGGAAGATGAGCCCCCCAGGTCAGAAGGTGTCCAATATGCTACTGGGGAAGAGTGGAGGACAATTACTAATAACTCCAGAAAGAATGAAGAGGCTGGGCCAAAGGAGAAATGACACTCAGTTGTGCATGTGTGTGGTGGTGAAAGTAAAGTCTGATGCAGTAAAGAACAATATTTCATAGAAACCTGGAATGCTAGGTCCTGTAAATTGGATGTGGTCAAGCAGCATAGAGCAAAAATGAACACCAACATCTTTAGGAATCAGTAAACTAAAATGGATAGGAATGGACAAACTTAATTCAGATGGCCATTATACCTACTACTGTGGGCAAGAATTCCTTAGAAGAAATGGAAGAGACTAATAGCCAACAATGCAGTCTGAAATGCAGTACTTGGGTGCATCTCAAAATGACAGAATGATCTTGGTTTGTTCCAAGCAAATCATTCAACATCACAGTAACCCAAGTCTATGTCCCAACAATGATGCCAAAGAAGTTGAAGCTGACCAGTCCTATGAAGACCTACAAGACCTTCTAGAACTACCAAAAAAAAAATTTCCTTGCGAATGCAAAAGTAGAAAATCAAGAGATACCTGGACAACAGGCAAGTTTGGCCTTTGAGTACAAAATAAAGCAGAACAAAGGCTAACAGTTTTGTCAAGAGAAAACACTGTTCATACAAACAGCCTTTTCCAACAATCCAAGAGATGACTCTATACATGGACATTACCAGACAGCCAACACCGAAATCAGATTGATTATGTTCTTTGCAGCCAAAGATGGAGAAGCTCTATACAATCAGCAAACACAAGACCTGGAGCTCATTGTGGCTCAGATTATAAGCTCCTTACTGCAAAACTCAGGCTTAAATTGAAGAATGTAGGGAAAAGGACTAGGTCATTCAGGTATTGTTGTTTGCTATTTAGTCAGTCACTCAGTTGTGTCCAGCTCTTTGTGACCCCAGGGACTGCAGCACGCTAGGCTTCCCAGTCCTTCACTATCTCCTGGAGTTTGCTCAAACTCATGTCCATTGAGTTGATGGCGCCATTCAATCATCTCATCCTCTGTCGTCCCCTTTTCCTCCTGCCCTCAATCTTTCCCAGCATCAGGGTCTTTTCTAATGAATCAGCTCTTTGCATCAAGTGGCCAGTATTAGAATTTAAAATTTTCTACAGTGTGATGATATGCTGCATGAACTCTTCTTTCAGTGAATGAATCAGAGATAAGTAAGTGGCCTGATCCACTAGAGCTCAGATGGGGACTGATTTCCCAGCCCATTGCATGGACTAGAAGGACAACAAGACACAGAACGTGAAAGCTCTTCAAATTTTTATCTGTTGTTTTCATCCATTCTTAATCACTACTCTTTTCATAATGCTTTTTTGCTATGCCATGAAGATATTTGCTGTTTGGGCCTGTGATGCACAGGATTAATGGGGAAATGTAAGCAACTGTGCAGAATTTGAGGGAATTCAATCAAGCAACACAGGGTCAAAGAGGACCTGCACCTTCTCTGGGTTCTTATATTCTGTTACCTATAAAATTGATGCAGTTAGTCAAAGGTGGTTTGATTCAGTTAAAGCAGTCCACATGAGCTGAGATTTCAATTTCATTTACCATGTAACAACAAAACATGTCCCCAACTTTGAACACTGATTGTGTCTGACACACAAAGGATGCCAACGACCAAAATCTCCAGTCAACCATTAGATTTAACATTTGATTAGATTCTAATTTAGATTCTTTTCCATCTATATCTTTCAACATTGTATAGACTTGCCTTTGGTGACATTATAAACCACTTTTCTACAATATTAGAGTCAGGCTGGTTTGCTGGGCTGATCTTAGGAAGTTTTATCTAACTTTAGCAAACTGAGCCCAAGTCTGCCCCTTGCTGTTGTAGGAGTGTGTTTTAACAAATGCACTTAGTATGGCCCCATTTTGATGGGTATGTTTCATAAATATGCAATCATCGACCCTTAAACAGCTGCCTTTAATCAATTTTAGCATTTTCTTCAATAGATTCTATGCATGTATCATTCTGTCATTTCTCAATCGAGGCAGAGCTCAGAAGTTGCCAGAAGCAGCAAAAATTCACATACATGGAATGCCTTTTCACTGTATTGAGATTTTTCATCTTTTGTAATCTTTCTGGAAGATGTTTCTGAGGGATTTCTCAGAAGACGGATGCACTGGTTTCTGTGACTGATGACAGTCTGACTTCAAGTGGCCTTTCTGAGAGGTTACTAAGACTTGACATGCTAGCATCCCATAAATCCCCCATGTTCCATTCTCAGACATGCATTTCCTTTCCACAGTCAGAGCACAGAGCAATGCCTGTGCTCCTTTGACAGTCATGCCTAAGAAAGGAGAAGGGGGAGCCACCTCGGGGCTGCCCAGACATAAACCTGCCCAACATCTCCGCTATTTTATGTACATACTCCACTCCTCTCTTACAGCCTCTAAGAAATATGCGTGACCTTTGATAGTGCAGAAAAATCTTGTAAACCTCTCTGATGTTTAATAATTTCATTATTCTGACTGGAATGATGCACCAGCCGGTACAGACAGCTTGTGGAACTCGGCTCATGGGTAAGTGTTCAGTCTCACGCTGTTTTAACAACATTGGCTCCATCATCAGTGCAAATAGAAACAGTGGAAAGAATCTGAGGCGTGAGATATTTATGTGGCGTCCCGGCTGGGATTCTGTTTTCCCGGGCACTGTGCTGGAGGTGTACTTTCAGGGAGAGGAGGCACCAGCAGGGCCGCCGGGTCCCCCGTGAGGGCTTGCTCCACAGTTGTTAGGAATGATTATGAGGTAATTCCATGAGGCAGCCATCAGTGAACAGACCCCGTGAGTCTCAATCAGCCATTATTTAATTTGCCCTTCAGTAAAGGTTAAAACATGAAGAAACTCAAAATATACATTTCGTAGAAGTGTACTGCAGCTTTCAAATGAATGGACTTGAATAAAAAGCCATTCTAACTTTTTAAAGGGAGATGTTCAATTTTTTGACTATTTGTCTCCAATTCTGAGTGTCTCCTCTCCCCCAGGACAAAAACAAAAATGTATACACACACATATGTGCTGGTGCTCAGTCACTCAGGGAAGCCTACACACACACACACACACATATATCAGCATAATTGTACCAAAAAAAAGATGAATGTAATGTAACTGTCCTCATCATCACAAAATAGTGTACAGAATATTTCTTGCCGTTGGGGGTCACCAACAGGACTTACTAGAGAAGACCTTATATTATGACCACCATCTTTTAGGGCTGGACTTACAAGTATCTATTCTTGTGATTCTTAACCTTGGTTGCATTTTAGAATCACATGGGGCATTTCTAAAAGTCCCCATGCCCAGGCTGTATGCTACCAATTATGACAGAACTTGGGAGCTATGGGGCATAGCTGGGTGTCAGCACTTTCAGAGCTCCTGAAGTGACTCCACTGTGGAGCCAAGGGTGAGAACCAGTAGTCCAGACCGACAAATGGCTTGATCAGCCGGTAGACAGTAGTGAGTTAAAAATCTAAGTTCTATGAAGCCGTTAGACAACTGACAATTATATAACCTGGAAAGATTTCACAAAGCAAAACCTTGTGAGGATGGAAAGTAATAGGACATGATAATGTGACAGGCTCAGCAATTACCACATTCTCCAAGTAACTTTCCAGGGCAGTGTATGGTTGACAACCTGAGCTATAATTCTGCCTCTCCCCCTCTTACTAGCTCTAAGACCTTGGCACATTACATTATCATCTCAGAGCCTCAGGTTCCTCTTACATGAAACGGTATTGCTATTATGAAAATCTACTTCAGGGAATTCCCTAGCAGTCCGCTGGTTAGGACTCTGCACTTTCACTGCCGAGGGCCCAGATTCGATACCCGGTCAGGGAACTCAGATTCTACAGACCACACAGCATGGCCAGAAAGAAAGGAAAAAAATGAATGAAAAAAAACACAAGAAAATCTACTTCATATTGTAAAGATTAAGTGGACTAAGGATCAGCAAACAGTTTCTAAAAAGGCCTTGTCATTTCGGTTTTATAGGCCACACTGTCTCTGTGTGACAACTCTGCCACCGCAGCATGAGAAACAGCCATTAGTGTTGGGTAAATGAATGGGCATAGCTGTGTTCTATTTTAACTTAATTCACAACCACAGGTACTCACCCAAATTTAGCCCTCAGGCTGGAGTTTGCCAATGCCTGGACTAACACCTGCTACTCGACCGGAGGCTGCTATTTTTGATGCAAGTATGGAAAGTAAGCCATCTCTCTAAGATACAGACAGCGACTCCTCTCTCTGTCTCAGCTCCACCAGGGCTCCTTTAAAGCTGACTGGACTTCAGCTCCCAGAACTGCAGGGGCTGCAGCTCCTAGGGAAGGAGAAGGTGGCAGGCCTCCCAGGTTTCCAAATTCTCATCACCACAGTCGCACAGCTGGGCAAAGAGAACGTAGGACAGAGTCCGGGGCCAGCAGTGAGCCTTTCCCAAGGGCACCTCACTTCACAGGAGCTTTTTGAGCAAACACCAGACACTAAAGCCATTAGGGAAACTGCGAATTAAACCACGAGTTGTGAGGAGCTGCCGAAAGCCCAGAGAGGCAATAAATCATTACTGTCAACTGCCCAGCATGAGTAATAAAAAAAATCAATCCACTTAGCTAGAAATGAATTTGAAGATCATGCTGTAAACAATAGTAATATGTGAGCAAAATAAACAAAGCAGCAGTTCTGCTATTTCATCTTGCAAAAAAGGACAGAGGAGGATGATACCAGAGGTTTCTTTTGCACCAAGGGAGCAGGAGTTGGTGAAGAATGGCTATGTGAGTCAGCAGTTAGAAACAGAACTCAATGTGGTGCTTCACTTCTTCCTGCGGATATTAAACCCATCATTTTTTTTCCCCACAGGTCGTATTTCAAATGCCAGATCTTTCCCAAGGCCTGAGCTGTTCCTTGGCTACTTTCAACAAGCTATTTATTCACTAATCATTTAATAATCAACTCCAACCTACCATGCATTATGCTCAGGACTGGAAATGCAGAGGCCAGGAAGCCTCCATCCTTACCTCAAAGACCTCTCTCTGGCCCCTTTCTAAATTTGCTAGTTCAGATGTACACATTCTTAAGTTTTCTCCCAGGAACAATCCCAAGGACAAAATCATATGTATTTTCTCAAACGGCTGCAAAGACCTGTGTCATCACTTGGTGTCATGTAATTCTTGGCTGAATTCATCTTTGAGTTCTGCTTCCTTCATGTAGCGGTCAGAGACAGACTCAAAAGCGTGGGGGTGTCTTTTTTATTAAATCTCTTCCCGCTAAATTTCAGGGTGCTTTCATCATTTAAGGGAAAAAAAAGTAAAAGCTCTCTGACTCATTTAAATATATGTAAATACTTTTGGTCAAAGAGCGGGGCGGGGCAAGTGAGAAGAATAACTGGTAGGGATTGATCACACTGATTATCTGTAAACTCTTAAGTAGTGAAATGAAGTGAAAGCCCTCAGTTGTGTCCGACTCTTTGCGGCCCCATGCAGTCCATGGAATTCTCCAGGCCAGAATACTGGAGTGGGTAGCCTTTCCCTTCTCCAGGGGATCTTCCCAAGCCAGGGATCGAACACAAGTCTCCTGAATAGCAGGCGGATTCTTTACCAGCTGAGCCACAAACTCTTAAGTAGAGCCAAAGGCACGGATGGGACTAAAAGTCTTCTTTGGGAGAACACCTATGGTAAGTACGAGGCACAAGAACATCCCTCCAAAGACATCCACATCCTGCAAACGTATTACCTCACCACATCATGATTACATGGCACCAGGGACTTTGCAGGTGTAGTTAATGTAAGGATCTTGAGATAGGGAGAGGATCATGGATTATCTGGCTGGGCCAATGTGATCACAAGGGAAAGAGGCAGGGGGGAAGCATAGGGGGAAGGGATAGTTAGGGAGTTCAGGGTGGACATGTACACACTGCTGTATTCAAAATGGATAACCAGCAAGGACCTACAATACAGTGCAGGGAACTCTGCTCAACGCTGTGTGGCAGCCTGGAGGGGAGGGGGTTTAGGGGAGAATGGATACATGCACATGTTTGGCTGAGTCCCTTTGCTCTCCACCTGGAACTATCACAATACTGTTAATCAGCTATACCCCAATGCCAAATAAAGTTTTAAAAAAAATAAGGAAAAGAGGCAGGAGAGTCAGAGTGAGAGGAGACTGAAGATGCTGCACTGCAAGTGGAGGCCAAAGCCATAAGGTGGTGACTGCAGGCAGCCTCTAGGTGTGGAAAAAGGCAAGGAACACATTCTCTTTGAGAGCCTCCTACACAGAACACAGCCCTGAGGACCTATTTTAGACTTCTGACCTTCAGAACTGTAAAATAATACATTTGCACTGTGGAAAGCCACTGAGTCTGCGCTAATTCGATACAGCAGTGAGAGGAAACCAGTACAGCACACCTGTACAGGTAGGTGGGTACCAGATGCAGAAAACAAGGAGGCACCCTTTAATTCAAGGGTACTAATTTGCCGGCCCAGTTGATTTGTTTATAGTCATGATATAAGCAAAGCAGTTTATGTTTCACCCTCTGTTTCTCTTTTCCAAATAAGATGATCATAATCATTTGTAGGGAATGTGAAGATATTTTATTGGCACAGCATGTTTCTTACATCAGATTATTTGTTGTACTAATGATTAAAAACACAGGAAAACACAAAAGAGCGCATGGAGAGCTAGAGAAAATGTTCTCTAAGAGATAGGAACAATTATGTGTGTGTGGGTAGGTGTGGGCATGAACGAAACCACTTTCTAGCCCATGGGAGCATAAAGGCTCATAGAAATATACTGATCAATAATACATAAATAGTTTTATCTTAAAAATCAAATGGCCCCGGGTTAAAAAAACAAAATCTACTGTATTTACATATTCTTAATCTTAATATACAGTCCCTTTTAAATGACCATTTAAAAGGCCTTCATTTATGATCAAATTAGTATTCCAAAATGGTTGTTTTAGAGTAATATTTATAATTGCTCAAGTAATCAGGGTCACAGTGGGTTGTGAACCACAGAGGACTGCAGCTTTGATCATTCTGAGCTCTCAGAAGCTTGCTGGTATTACAAATCCCTTCATATGTCCCTTCCTACGGCTCCAAGTGCTTTGTAAACATTGACTTGTTTTTTATTTATTATTGTCCTCACAACAACCTTTTAATGTGAACATTTATCATCCCTATTTTACAAATTAGGAAACTGAGGCGCAGAGTGCCCAAGTTCCTGAAGTACTTTAGCCCCTGGCAAATAGCACAAAGGGGATTTGGTGATTGTTGGCCAAATCCCAGGATAATCTAGGAATTCTCCAGCAGGGAAGCAAGGGACTGGCCCTGACACAAGGAGAGCAGAGGTCATGTGTCTGGCCACATGGCTGAAGATATGACAGGGCTATAACACACCCATAGTCATGGCTGCCGAGTCCTAGAGGAAGGTTACCACATAGAGGAAAACCACTGAACTGAAAGCAAAGCCACTGTTGGCAGATGAAAAGAATAATGATCATTGGGAGTCAGATTATGCACCTCTGGGTGAAAAAGCTTCCCACTGGAAGGGAAAATCTCCTTCCCCTTGGGGCTAAACCGGCTCAAGTTACCTCTGAGCTAAACAAGTACAGACTATGGTGGGAAGAGCAGAGCTCCACACAGGCCAGATCACAATTAGGATGGAAAAAGATGTTGCTAGAAGAGACATTAAGACTTCTCATCATAAGAAAAAAGATCATTTTAACTACATTAAGATGATGCATATTAACTAAACTAATTGCAGTAACCATCTTGCAATAAATAGATATATCAGACCATTCTGTTGTACATGTAAAACTTATCCAATGTTATAAGTCAGTTATATCTCATTAAAACTGGTCCAGTAAGTATGATCCAAATAGTAACATCATAAACGTAATTTTGCCAAAGAGACCCAGGAGAAAAATAAACCATTAGAGTAAATAGCAAAATCAGCAGTTTTCCAATTGTTAGTTTGTTTACTCGGGAATAGTAAAAACATTGAAGTATTTCATTAAATATTTCTAAAAATAAAGCTTAGTGTGGATCACAATAAACTGTGGAAAATTCTGAAAGAGATGGGAATACCAGACCACCTAACCTGCCTCTTGAGAAATCTGTATGCAGGTCAGGAAGCAACAGTTAGAACTGGACATGGAACAACAGACTG
>SJYT01024433.1:0-103129 GCA_006410635.1 Cephalophus harveyi
CTGGGTTCGATCCCTGGGTCGGGAAGATCCCCTGGAGAAGGAAATGGCAACCCACTCTAGTATTCTTGCCTGGAGAATCGCATGGATGGAGGAGCCTGGTGGGCTGCAGTCCATGGGGTCGCAAAGAGTTGGATACGACTGAGTGACTTCACTTCTTCTGCTTAGGGAGACTGACCTAAGAAAATATGGGTACAATTTATGTTAGAGAATGTTTTGCCTGTGATCTCTTCTAGAAGTTTTATGGTATCTTGTCTTATATTTAAGTCTTTAAACCATTTTGAGTTTATTTTTGTACATAGTGTTAGGGTGTGTTGTAGCTTCATTGATTCACAGCTGTCTAACTTTTCCAGCACCACTTGCTGAAGAGATTGTCTTTCTCCTGTTTTATATTTTTACCACTTCTGTTGAAGATTAATTGACCTTATGGATATGGGTTTATTTCTTGGTTCTTTATTCTGTTTCATTGACCTCTAGATCTCTGTTTCTGCCAGTATCACACTGTTTTGATCACTGTAGTTTTCTTGTATTGTCTGAAGCCTGGAAGGGTTATGTCTCCTGCTTTGTTCTTTTTCCTCAGTATTGCTTTGGCAATCGCTGGGGCTTTTATGATTTCATATAAATTTTAGTTTATTTGTTATAGTTCTGTGAAAAATGTCATGGGTGATTTGATGGGGATTGCACTAAATCTGTAGACTGCTTTGAGTAGTATGGCCACTTTAACAATAGTAATTTTTCTAATCCAAGAGCAAGATGCATCTGTTTCTTTGAATAGTCTTCAGTTTCCTTTATTAATGTTTTATAATTTTCAGGCTGTAAGTCTTTCACCTCCTTAGTGAGGCTTTCTCCTAAGTCTTTTATTTTGGGGTTGTGATTTTAAAAGATATTTTTAAAAATTTTCTCTTCCTGCTATTTCATTGTTGGTGTAAAGAAATGCAACCAATTTTTGTATGTTAATCTTATGTCCTGCTACCTTGCTGAATTCATTTATCAGTTCTAGTAATTTTTTGTGTAGAATCTTTAGGGCTTTCTATATATGGTACTATGTGATCTGCATATAGTAACAGTTTTACCTCTTCCAATTTAGATACCTTTTATTTCTCTTTCTTGTCTGACTGCTGTGGCTAAGCATTCCAAGAGTAAATAGAATAGAAATGGTGAGAGTGGGTATGTTTGTCTTGTTAAATATTTAAGCTGAAAGCGTTCAGCTTTTCACTGTTAAGTATTATATTGCCTATGGGTTGTCATAAATAGCTTTTATTATGTTAAGATATATTCCGTCTTTACCCACTTTGGCAAGAGTTTTTATCATAAATGGATGTTGAATTTTGTCAAATGCTTTCTTTTCCTGCTTTTCTTTTCCTCTTTTCTAATGAGACGACCATGTGGTTTTTGTGTCATTTTTTGATGATGTGGTTGATAGCACGTTGATTGGTTTGCGAATGTTGAGCCATCCTTGTGAACTTGGAATGAATCCCACTTAGTTGTGGTGTGTGATCTTTTTTATGTGTTGTTGGTTTCTGTTTGCTAGTATTTTGTTGAGAACTTTTGCATCTGTATCAGAGATATTGGTCTGTAATTTTCTATTTTAGTGGTATCTTTGTCTGATTTTGGTGTCAGCATGATGATGACTTCATAGAATGTCTTTGAGAGTGTTCCCTCCTCTTCAGTTTCTTGGAAGAGTTTGAGAAGGATTAGTAGAAGTTCTTTTGGTAGAATTTGCCTGTGAAGCCGTCTGGTCCTAGACTTTTGTTTGTAGAAAGTGTCTTTAGTACAGATTGTATTTCACTTTAGTGATTGGTCTGTTCAAATTGCCTGTTTCTTTTTGATTGAGTTTTGGTGGGCTGTACATTTCTAGAAAATTGCCCATTTCTTCTAGGTTGTCAAATTTGTTGACATGTAATTGTTCATAGGATTCTTTTATGTTTGTTTTTTGTCTTTCTGCAGTATCGGTTGATATTTCTCCTCTTTCATTTCTTATTTTACGTGGGTTCTCTCTCATTTCTTCTTGGTGAACCTAGCCAGAAGTTTGCCAGTTTTGTTTACTCTTTCAAAGAACCAACTCTTGGTTTCATTGATTTTTATTTCCTCTCTGATCTTTATTATTTACTTCCTTCTGCTGACTTTGTTTTGTTTGTTCTTTTTCTAATTCTTTTAGGTGGTAAGTTAGGTGGTTTATTTGAGATTTTTCTTGTATTTTTAGGAAGGCCTATATCTAAGAACTGTTCTAATAACTGCTTTTGCTGTATCCCATAGATTTTGTATGGTTGTGTTTTGACTTTCATTTGTCTCAAGGTATTTATTTCCTTTTTAATTTCCTCACTGACCCATTGCTTTTTTAGTAGTATGTTGTTCAGTCTCCATGTAATTTTTTTCTCCTCACTTGTTTTCCTGTGGTTGATTTTTACTTTCATGCCATTGTGGTCAGCAAAGATGCTTGAGATAATTTTTATACTCATAAATTTGTTGAGTTTTGTACCCTAGTATATAGGCAGTTCTGGAAAATGCTCCATGTCTACTTGAAAAGAATGTTTATTCTGTATTTTTTGGATGTAATATCTTTAAAATTGCCAAATTCAGACTTAAATTGAGGAAAGTAGGGAAAACCACTAGACCATTCAGCTATGACCTAAATCAAATCCCTTACAATTATACACTGGAAGTGACAAATAGATTCAAGAGATTAGATCTGATAGAGTGCCTGAAGGACTATGGACAGAGGTTCATGACATTGTACAAGAGGCAGTGATCAAGACCATCCCCAAGAAAGAGAAATGTGAAAAGCAAAATGGTTGTCTGAGGCGGCCTTACAGATAGCTGAGAAAAGAGAAGTGAAAGAAAAAGGAGAAACGGAAAGATATAAGCATCTGAATGCAGAATAACAAGGAGTGATAAGAAAGCCTTCCTCAGTGATCAGTGCAAAGAAAGAGAGGAAAACAATAGAATGGGAAAGACTACAGATCTCTTCAAGAAAATTAGAGATACCAAGGGAACATTTCATGCAAAGATGGGAACAATAAAGGACAGAAATGATATGGATCTAACAGTAGCAGAAGATGTTAAGAAGAGGTGGCAAGAACACACAGAAGAACTATACAAAAAAGATAACCACAATGATGTGATCACTTATCTAGAGCTAGACATCCTGGAATGTGAAGTCAAGTATGCCTTAAGAAGCATCACTGTGAACAAAAAAAGCTAGTGGAGGCGTTAAAATTTGTTTTGCTTGATATAAGTATTGCAACCCCTGCTTTCCTGTCGTTTTTATTTGTATGAAATCTTTTTCTATCCTCTCACTTTCATTCCTTTTCTTTTGCCCTAAAGTGGGTCTTTTGTATGCAGTGTAATGTAGGCTCTTGTTTCCTAACCCAGTCTACCATTCTGTGTCTTTTGATTGGAGCTTCAGTCCACTGAATGCTGTATAGTTATTGCCATTTTAAACTTTGTTTTCCAGTTGATTCTATGTTTCTTTTTTCTTTCCTTTTTCCTTTTAGTGATTTTGTTGCAGAAAGGCGGACCCCTTCCAGGGCCCGAAACTGGGCTCTTGTCTAACACTGGGAAATGAATTGTCCGAGGAGACACGTGTGCTGACAAAGCAAGAGATTTTATTGGGAAAGGGCACCCTGGTGGAGAGCAGTAGGGTAAGGGAACCCAGGAGAACTGCTCTGCCGCGTAGCTCACAGTCTCGGGTTTTATGGTGATGGGATTAGTTTCTGGTTGGTCTTCGGCCAATCATTCTAATTCAGGGGCTTTCCTGGTGGCGCACGCATCACTCAGCCAAAATGGATGCTAGCGAGAGGGATTCTGGGAAGTGGACGGACATGTGGTGTCTCCTTTAGATCTTTCCCGAACTCTTCCGGTTGGTTCCGTTGTCCTTATCAGGCTCTCCTGTCATAAAACAACTCATGCAAATAGTTACTATGGTGCCTGGCCAGGGTGGGCAGTTTCAATCAATCAGTGTGTTTCCCTAACAATTTGATGTTTTCATTTTATGGTTGTAGTTCTGTTTTTGGTTTTTGTGAATCTATTGTATGTTTATGATATGTGGTTACCCTGTTTTTCAAGTATGTAAACTGCTTCCTATAATTTCCCATTGCTTTAGTGGGTTCAAACACATTCTTAAAGATTTGTCTATACATTTCCTTACTCTTCTCACTCACATTTCCTTACTTTGCCTACCCACATTTTATCATTTTGATATCTTTTACATCTTTGTTTATGCTTTTGCTCTTCCTGTGTTTATAATCACTTTCACAGATACATGCTTTTTCCTTTTTGATCTTAATACTGGCTTAAGTGGTTTACTTTCCAGTTGTGATTTCCTGTTTCTTATATCTTCTTGCTGCTTTTCTATTTAGAGAAGACCTTTCAGTATTTCTTTTAGGATAGATTTAGTATTGCTGTACTCTTTTAGTTTCTGCTTCTCTGAGAAATTCACTGTCTCTCCTATTTTAAATGATAATCCTGCTAAGTATTCTAGGTTGCAGATTTTTCCCTTTGAATTGGACATCTTGTTCTTGATTCTTACAGGTTATTGCCCATGCCAAATAATGTCTTATTTCCCTGCTGCTTCAAATTAATGATATGTCTTTGTTGTTCTTCAAACATTTTCTACTTATACTTTTTTGTTTTGGTAGCATCATATAAAAGTGCATGTAATTTTCATTGTACCTTTACACTTTTGCACTTCATTTTCATTCACTTAATTAACTTATTAGCAAAATTAGTTTGCTCCAGTTTGTAATCTGATTTTGATTTCCTTTTATTTTGGACAAAATCCTTTAGGCTTTTAGTGGTTACAAGGAGCAGAGAAGACCTCTCATTATCTCAAGTCATAGATATTTATTGGGAACATATGTGGAGACTACATGGAATTGTGGAAACAATCTCTTTATTTCTCTGAGATCTAGACGATTATTCTGTAAACAAATGCCTTTGCAAGTTAGACCTAAAAGAGAAGTAAAATTTTGTTTAGGAAGATAGAACCCAATTCTGTTGACAAGGTATTCTGTTTGTCTTGAGAATCAAGTGTCCCTTGCTCTATTGTACTGTGCTGTTATTATCACATCATCATCTTATTTGCTTCTCCTGCTCACACCTGCTATTCACTTTATTCTTCATGTTATGATTTCTGCTTACTGTAGTCTCTCTGGGTATGTTTTTTGCTTCTCTTCTTTGCTGGCTATATGAATGTGTTGTTTACATTTTTGGCCTTTAGACTTAACAAAAGAATATATTATTTATTCTTCATGTTATGATTTCTGCTTACTGTAGTCTCTCTGGGTATGTTTTTTGCTTCTCTTCTTTGCTGGCTATATGAATGTGTTGTTTACATTTTTGGCCTTTAGACTTAACAAAAGAATATATTGTTTTTGGCCAGCCATTATTCAGTATGAGATGGCACCTATCCAAACACAAAACACATGTAACCATTTCTTAAATCATTGGGTAAAAGATGGTTTCCTTTTAGTTAATTATCTACCCTTATGTTCGGAGAAGCCTAGGTGTGAGATCCTACGGTTTGCCTACTTGGGTATAGGGAACCTTTTGTGGATGTTGAACTATCACTAGTCTGCTCATTGAAAGCGGTTTGCTTTTTAGGCAAGTTTAAAACAGTAAGCAGGAGACTTCCAATTCAGTCTGGGGTGTAGGAACCTAGAAAGAATGTCATTCCGAATATAACAACAAGAAAAGTGTGGATAATCTGTAAAATCATTACTTAAAAGAAATGATTGTATCAGAGATCTGAGGTTACATGGCAACCAACGAGTTTGAAATGAAGGAAAAACAGGTACCACCAAGAAGAGATTGTATAGGAAAGCTGATTCATCTGAATATGGGAAGAAGAGAGGTTTACCGTGTAAGTGGGTAAGAAGAATTCAACAAACCTCTAAAGGCCTAGGAGGAGCTAGCAAGAAGTATAGAACCCATCGGATTCACAGATCCTCTTTATGGACCTTGACCAGAGCCTGATGAGCAAGACTGGGGACAGGGGAAGGTAGCAGGAAAGCAAGTAGCAAAAGCCTTAAGCAGATGAGGGAAGAACATCAAATCTTAGCATCTTAAGGGCTCAGAAGAATACCCACTGCAGCTGGGGGAAAATAAAAATAATTTTTAAAACACCATCCCTATGTCTGGGTAGGGGCAGGAAATCAAGAGTAAACTATTAGGATTCTTCTACCACTGAAAAGGTCAAATATATATCAGCAGGAAAAAACTAGTAAATTTAATGACAGAAAAATTAGAACTGAAACGAAAGAGGGTGGAGGTGGGGTGGGATTAAAAAACAAAATAGCAGCATCCAAGAACTGTGGGGCAATAATCTAATAGTGTAACATACATCTAGTTGAAATCCCACTTACCAAAATGGACCGTATTCTAGGCAATAAAATGTCAAGAAATTTAAAAGAGTAAGAATCAAACAGTGTTCTATGACCACAGCAGAATTAAATGAGAATAATAATTCTTTTCCTAGTTGAAGCTTCCATCTTGAACTAGGAGACGAGCAAACCAAATCTAAAGTAAATAGGAGAAAGAAAACTTATAAAGAGTAGAAATCAGTGAAACTGAAAACAAAAAATAATAAAACCACTGAAATCATAACCTGATCCTTAGATAAGATCAAAATAGATAAAATAGTAGATATAGTAGCCAAGGAAAAAGACGACACAGATTACTATATCAGGAATGAAAATGGACACATGAGTACAAGTCCAAAGACACTAATGTGTAATAATGGGATATTATGAATAACTATTTTCATATATTTGACAATTTAAGTGAAGCCAATTTCTTGAAAAACAAGCATTACCTCAGTTCACTTAAAAAGAAATAGAAAGCCTTATTAGTTATATCTGTTAAAGAGATTGAATTTACTGCTAGGAACCTTCTGACAAATCTCCAGAACTAGATTACTTCACTGGTATGTTATACCAAATGAAAAATACCAATTCTCTACAAACTTCCAGAAAATAAGAGAGGAAGAAACCCTTCTCAACTTGTTTTATGAGAAAACTGGAAAAAACCAACCAGTATCCCTCATGAATATAGGTGCAGAAGTCCTCAGTAAAACATTAGTAAATGAAATCCAACCATAAATAAAAAGGGTTAAATATAGCATGACCAAGTATTACTTAGGGAATTCAAGGCTGATTCATCAGCATTCAGATATCAATCAACATAAATAAGCATATCATCAGACTAACGAAGAAAACTATTTGACCATTCTAGTAGATGCAGAAAAAGAATTGACAAAACTTAGCATCCATTAAATTTTTAGCAAACTAGGAGGTAATTTTAGCAAATTACCTTCAAGGTAATTGCCTCCTAGAAAAACCTAGATTTAACATCGTACTTCATGATTAAAAAAAAAAAAACACAGACTGTTTTCCCCTAAGATTGGTAACAGGCCAGGGTATTTGCCCTCCTTACTCCTCAGTGTCATGCTCGAACTCGAGCTATTGCAGTGAGGCAAGAAGAGGTAGTAAAAGATATAAATAATTATCAGGAGATTCCAATAATGACTATGAGAAAAACGAAAACGCTTTTTGGGCGTTACCTTAAAAGCGCTGTTTATATGCAGTTCCTTTCTCTTATATTGCAATATTATATTCTCTACTCTTATATTCCATTCTTTTGAATGGAATTATACGTTTCTTTTCCTAATGTGGCCACTGACAATCTAATAAGTATCATACATCTTAAATGGCGTTAACTTTATTTTGCTGTATGGATTACTGGACTTTAAAATGAATAGGAAGGTTAGACTTGAATATTGAGACTATCACAGTCTGTTACTACATAAAGATATAAGTCTAAATCATCTCATTTAAAAGGAATGTTTTGTCTCACAGTAAATTATCAGACTAGTTTATTATAATTTGTTCTTAAAACTCCTGGATACTTGGTTTTGAGTATATTTAAAGGATCCAGATCTTATATAGGGATAATTTGGTCACTTTTGGCAGGACAGATCCTCAAACTATTTGCTGAAACATATGTATCATAGAAAGCTATAAAATTGAAGGCAATAGAAATACAGTTGAAACTGTAGAAAAAATGGAATTTGACAGTAAAACATGATAAAATGTAACATAAAAGGCCAGTTAGTTGGCAGTGATTTTGAAAGTAGACCTCACTTAGCTATTGATTCTCAGGAGCAAAGGGACGCAAAGAGAAGAAATAGTCTGTGAATCCTGTGTGCCTGTCCCCCTTCTGTAGAAAACAAGCACTGGCCCCTCCCAAAAGCCCTATCCGCTGGCATTGCTGGGGCAACACAGATTGGGCTGGTGTCTC
The DNA here is from genome assembly GCA_006410635.1 of Cephalophus harveyi. Taxonomy (NCBI): domain Eukaryota; kingdom Metazoa; phylum Chordata; class Mammalia; order Artiodactyla; family Bovidae; genus Cephalophus; species Cephalophus harveyi. The sequence continues at coordinate 8,293 of SJYT01024433.1, forward strand.
TGGATTCTCCTGTGACCAATGGACTGGTGGAGAGCCACTTCACGGCTTTCCCTGCTGAATGCAGGTCAGGTCTCCACCTTTCATTTTAACCCAACATTTTATTCTGTAGTCTGCTCTAAAACCCATGGAAACAATTCAGTATTAATAAGTACTCTGCGTGTTTTATGTTTTCTACATTTGGTTTGATTTCTGTTATTTAGGCATTTTTAACTCTAGTAAACAGTATTTGTAATGAAAAAAATCACTGTAACTTCTTTCCATTAAGAAAAGTATTCCTATGGATGGAAGTCAATTATGAGTCTCAACCTGATGAGTTTGTATTAAAATGAATTCCTTTAACCATCAATATTGCCGTAAAATTTTTAACATAATAAACATTCTTTACATTTTACTATAAATAGATAGTATGAAGTTAATAACTTATAAACCGATCTGAAATTTGAACCCCAGCATTGTGGTTTTTCTGTGTAGCTTAGAACAGGTAACTCAAGCATCTATAAAGAGAGTAACAGCCTTGTGGGTTACTGAGGTTAATATTTATAATATGCCTGGACATATAGAATGTGCTCATAAATCATAGTAGCTATCGTTCTTGGTAGTTATTATTGCAAGTTAGCATTTGTAAACTTCATATTTGTATTGTGGCTTAAAATATATTCTGCTTATGTTTTAAATGAGCTACTAACAGTTGAGAAATAGTATATATAGTGCAGTGGTTAAGAACATGAACTCTGAATTCGATGTCATGGGCAAGTAAACTGTCCTCAGCTTTAAGATAGACCTAACATTAGCACATTTCTCCCAGGGGCATTATGAAGAGGTAATTAGGTATGAAAAAAGTTTAGAACAGTTGCTGACATGTAGTTCTGTGTGTCAGTTGTCATCATTATTATTAATTACAATAATTTGTTGTTGAATAAATGATTTTTTTTTTTTTGGTCACTTTTAATTTTAGGTGAATCTTGGAAGCAACCAGTATCTTTTCTCTGTCATAGTGGATCCTAAAGAAATGCCCTGCTTCTGTTTGCGCCATGATGTTGATGCCTTGCTCTGGCAGCCACACTCCAGCAAACAAGATGATATGTGGGAGCATATTGCAACCTTCAATGCTTTAGGTATAAGCAAGCTCTTTGACAACCTTTGACGTTATATCAAAAATTAGGTTTTTTTTTCTAAGTTTCTTTTTTTGGTTTAAATTTGAGCTGTCCTAATTACAGCTGGATTGACGTGTGCTATAATTTGGTTGCTTGTACATAGTTGATGAATGTTAGTACTTCTGGAACAGGACTAATTTGTTTTTATGTTTGTGCAGAAGATCAGCACAGAGTAGAAATCAGAGTGTTTATCTAACCACTTGAATCATTCTGATCAATTACTTGCTTATTCCAGCTAAGCTATACAGTGTTAGAATATGAACAAGGGGCTTGGCAGTACCCTACATGGAATTTGTATTCAGGTTTCTTGAGAGTAGTCTTCAGTAATCATAGAATTGCTCTAAGGTTAAAAAACACATTAGGAGACATCTTTCATGGAACTTAAGTGTGAAACAGAGCCATTATAATACAAACACTTAGGGAAAATGGTGATGCAGAAATGAAATTTATTCTGTAGGATAAAAGGGAAATACTCGTAGGGCTTGAAACATTTTGAACTACATAATTGTAGATTTATGCAATAATTGATTTAATGTCAAAATACATTAGTATTGTGTGGGAGAAATTTTTTTTATATGAATTAACCACAGCTATTGCTTTATTGAAAGGTTATTTTAAACTGCCAGCAGGAAGTAAAACTATGCATTTTGATTGCTATATATGCACAGCCCTAATTATAGAAGATATTTTTTCAATTGTCCCTTATAGTTAGTAATATAGACTGTTAAAGTGGTTAATTCAGACTCCAAATGGATTTTTATGACCTGAAATAGTTTGATTGAATAATGTAGCCACATAATTTCTAGCCTTTCTACTAAAATTCCTGATTTTTTATTTTAAATAAGAGGAAAGCTTTATCTTAATTTTCAGATCCTTCTTTTGTATCCCTAAATCCTAGTTTAGTGGAATTCTATTATGCTTGAGTTAAATCAACATTATATTAGATATGTAGTCTTGAGATGTTATATACATTAATTTGGCAAGATTAGCCTGGAGAGTTCATTCTAGGGTCTCAAATAGGTGTCTGTATCCTACTTTTTCATCCTCAGTTCAGTTCAGTTGCTCAGTCATTTCTGACTCTTTGCGACCCCATGAATCTCAGCATGCCAGGCCTCCCTGTCCATCACCAACTCCCGGAGTTCACTCAGACTCATGTCCATCGAGTCAGTGATGCCATCCAGCCATCTCATCCTCTGTTGTCCCCTTCTCCTCCTGCCCCCAATCCCTCCCAGCATCAGAGTCTTTTCCAGTGAGTCAGCTCTTCGCATGAGGTGGCCAAAGTACTGGAGTTTCAGCTTTAGCATCATTCCTTCCAAAGAAATCCCAGGGCTGATCTCCTTCAGAATGGACTGGTTGGATCTCCTTGCAGTCCAAGGGACTCTCAAGCCCTGCTTAATGTTTAAAAAACCAGCATTGATCTGCCTGTGCTCATGGTTCCTCTGGTCATTCATTGTTTGGTGAGGTCTCAATTTATATTGTTATACGTCCTCTCTCAGGTTTTAACATTCATTCAGTAATCATATACCAACCTGAAAATTGCTGATTTATACTTTAGAATATAAAAGCCCTTTTAAGCTCTAAAGATAAATTTTTAAAAGATTGTTTTTTCAAAGATTAATTAGTTTTCAAAGGTTATCCTAATGGAATTTTAAAATTAGATACTTGAATTTCCTTTTTGATTTTGTTTTGATCTGAAGGCTCTACTTCTGAGAGGTGAAGTACAACAAATCCTGTTACAGTGTTGGTGTTGATTATAAAAATACCACTGATAATATACAAAGTGAGAATGCATTATGCACATACTCCTGAAATAACTTTGTAATAACATCCTCTAAACATTTTCCCATTTATTTGGTAAGAAAAAAAAAGATACCGTAATGCCATCTCTGTGATTGATGTACTCAGTTGTTAAATTGTCATTTAAAGATATTTTGGCATGTGTTTAATGTGTTAGTTTTTTTAAATTATTTCTGGAAATTATATGGGAACCATGTTGTGCTTTTCTTGAAGAGAGGAATGAAACATGTGTTCTTAGGAATTAGTGCTTTATTTTTGCACCATTTGGGAAAGATTGATTGTGGCTAGTCATTAATGGTTCAGAATGTAACTATTGTTGAATATCTGTGGTGCAAATTTTTAGTCATTTCAATTTGTAATAAAATTAATGAAATAGTAAATGTTAAATCACCATTTTTTCCCTTCTGTTTAATATATAGTTTTTCTTTTTTTGTCTCATATTTCTTGGCAGGCTATGTCCAAGCATCAAAGAGAGACAAAAAATTTTTTGCCTGTGCTCCAAATTACTCCTATGCAGCCCTTTGCGAGTGCCTTCGACGAGTTTTCATCTACCGTCAGCCCACGCCCATGTCTACTGTACTTTACAATAGGAAGGAAGGCAGGCAAGTAGGGCAGGTTGCTAAGCAGCAAGTAGCAAGCCTAGAAACCAATGATCCTATTTTAGGCTTTCAAGCAACAAATGAGAGATTATTTGTCCTCACTACCAAAAACCTCTTTTTAATAAAGGTAAATACAGAAAATTAATTACTCCAACATGTTGGCTTCTCTGTACTGCCAAAGTATTCAGTGGTAGCTGGAAGGCTGAGCAGTTTTGCTATAATCTATTAAGTTTTACTGTGTTAAATAAAATTACCTTGTATGAATTTTTTAAAGGATATTAGAAATATATTTGCAATTTATGGGTCTATAAAGGCTATGGAATGAAGCTGCAAATTTAGAGAAGACAGCTTCTGTAATAAATGTAAAGATAATGTTAGCAAGTATAATTTTTAAAAACTGGCTAGAATCTCATCTTTTATATGAAAGAAGTTCATTGTTTAAACAAAAATATTTATCATGTACTCTGTTTGCCGATATAGTTTCTACTTCTATACCAATAGGATAATAGTTAACATGTTGATTCTTGTAATTTTAAATGGACCGAATAGCTAGAGTAGAGGGGGGATATATAACAGGTACAGCAGGTCTAATGTTGTTAAAGTTTGCTGAAGAGACCTGAGGTGTTTTTTCAAAATAAGTACAGCTTTAACTTTTATAAATCCACTTGGTCTTCCACAGAATAGATAGAGATGATAGGTTCTACAAAGTGTAGCTGTTACCCATTGCTATATAATAAACCACTCCAAAACTCAGTGGTTTAAAACAGGATATTTTATAATTTTTCATTGTTCAGTGATTTGACTATCTCTGTTCTGCATGGCCTCTCCTCCTCCAGTAAGCTAGACTGTGTTTTTTCTCATAGCAGAGAAGACATTACAAGAGAGCAATTCCCTAATGTACAGGAGTTTATCAAGCCTGTACTTGCATCGTATTTGCTCATCTTCAGTTGAACAAAGCAAGTAGCCAAGTCTAGAGTCAGTGCGAGAGGTGAGCATACAAGGGTACAGATAGCAGATGGAATGATTCACTGGAAGCCATTACTATAACAGTTTACCATACAAATTATAATTGATCCTTGTAGTTCTCCCTGTAGTTCTACAGTTTAAAAAGTAATCCTATTTATACATTAAATATGTCTTGCCGTGAATTTTAGTTTCTTACATTATTTTCTTGGATTTTTTTTGGTGTGCATTTACCTGGGAAATTGTTTACTTTTATACCATTTTTGTATGCTTCTTACATAAGTGTCAAATTAACTTTTATAATAGGAAAATTGAGATTCTAGTATGAGATAGTAAAGAAAAGTAATACAAGATCGGAAACATTTGTTCCTTGCCTATCTAGACAAGTGTTTGGCTGGATTAAATTTAATTTTAGTGAAAGAAGGAAAAAGAAGTTTGAGGGACAGAAAGGGAGGAAAAAGATGGGGGTTACATTCATGTTTCAATACTTTGTCAGAATGCATTTTCCTGGAGAGAAGTATTGGGATACTTGATACAAAGTTTGGAAAAGGCCTAAGAACTGGTAGTGACAGTGGAGTCTGATAGTTCTTTTAATACTAGGAAAGAGACAGATTGCTATCAAGCACCATGAGATCATGAACAGAGTGGGGGGAGGAAATGTATCCTGGGCCAAAAAACAAACTGCTGATATTTCCAGAACTTTTTAGTATCATTGTAAAATTCAATGAAACAAAAGATTATTTAGATGGTGAACTATTAAAAGCTTTTGTTACATGACAGATTTTTCTTTAAAATTTACCTCAAAGATCATAAACACTCTTCTAAGAAAAAGGCAGATTAATGTGGTGCTTAATTAGCCATATGATTATATATATAAATATATGCAAATTTCCATATGGTGATCAATTTTCTTCCCTTTGTATATGTTATTTTTAACATGATTAATGTTGAAACCTATCAGGATTATTTGTCCTAAATATTTGTGCATATTGGTCTATGTTGAGAGTAATAGGTCTAGAGCAGTGATTCCAAGCCATGTTTTCTCAAAATGTTTCAAGAATTCCACATTTAAACTCAAATTAAACAAATTTAAACAATGTTTTAGTATTTAAATGAAGTATATACAAGTGCTATGAATGTAGTACCTTGTGTTTTACTGATTTTACTATAAATTATAAATGGGAATTTTATACACTATTTATGATAGTAATAAAATAACTGTGTTTTCCATATGGAGTCATTTAACAGTATTCATTATATCAACATGTTTAGTAGGCATCAGCTGTGTATGAAAACATATTCTCAGTGCTAAGAATAATACAGTGTTAAGTTAAAAACAAAAAGTCTAGTGATTTCTAGGTGAAGTTTCTCCTTGAGTAAAAAAGTAGGTGGGAGATTTGTGAAGCTGTTGTATTTGAAAGACGTTTAACCAGGGATGGAACCCATACAAGAACAGACAAAATTTGAGTTGGCAATGGAAAGGGTCAGAAAGAGCATAATAAAGTCAAGAAATTAACCAAAGAAAAGGATCATAAGAGACTACTATGAACAATTTATAACACCAACAACTTTGTAACATAGAAAATGTATAAATTCCTAAAAACATATAACCTACCAAGACTGAATCATGAGGAAATAGAAAATCTGAACAGACTAATTTACTAGTAGAGAGTTATCCAAAACCTCCCAACAAAAGACCAGAACCAGATGACTTCACTGATAAATTCTGGTGAAATTTAAAGAATTCTACCCAAATTCTTCCAAAAAGTAGAAGAGCAGGGAACCCATCTAAACTCATTTGAGATGGCCAGCACTACCCTGATATGAGAACTATACTGGGATACCACAAAGAAAGAAACTTAGAGGCCAGTATCCATGGTAAACATAGATACAAAAATCCTTAATAAAATACTAGCAAACCAAATTCAGCAATACATCAAGTGGGATTTATTCCAGAGATATCAGGATGATTCGGTATCTGCTTATCAATGTGATCCACCACTTTAATTTAATGAAGGATAAAAATTATACAGTTAATAGATACAGAAAAAGCATTTGACAAATTTCAACATCCATTTATGATAAAAATTCTCAACAAAGTGGGTTTAGAGGGAACATACCTCAACATAATAAAGGCTATATTTGACACGCCTACAGCTAACATCATACTGATGGTAAAAAAATTTTTTTCTGCTAAGGTCAGGAGTAAGACAAGGATGCCTACTCTTAACACTTTTATTCAACATAATATTGGAAATCCTACCCATAGCAATTAGGTGAAAGAAAAGGCATCCAAGTTGGAAAGGAAGAAGTAAAACTGTTATTGTCATGATACAGATGCCATGATAAAGACTCCACCAAAAAAACACTTAGATCCAATGACTTAGGTGAAGTTGCAGATAGAAAAATCAATATACATAAACTGTTGAGTTTCTGTACACTAATAACAAACTATCAGAGAAATAAGATAATCCCACTTACAATTGCATTAAAAAAGAATAAAATATTACAAATAAGTTTAGCTAAGGAGATGAAAGACCTGTACACTGGAAACTGTAAGACATTAATGAACAAAATTGATGAAGACACAAATAAATACAAAGGTATCGCATGCTTGTGGATTAGAAGCAGTTGCTACTCAAAGCAATCTATAACTTTAATTCAATCCCTATTAAAGTTCTAATGGGATTTTTCACAAAAATAGAGCCAACCTGAAATTTATATGGAACTTCAAAAAGCCAAAGCACTCAACACATCATTGACTGGAGATGTATTAATGTGGTTTTAGAGAGTGATGGGAATAACATTATTATGCAGAGTTGTTAGAGCTTAAAATTGATCAAGCGTTCATTATATGGTCACATTTTGCTCTGTTAGGTTTTTGTTCCAGTCTTGTATACAGTATTAATGTGAAATTTTCAGAATTGACACAATGCAAAATTTTGTGTGAAGAATAAGTGAAGAATTTTAAGTGAATTTTATGCAGATACTTTGTCCAAGCAGCATACATACTAGTGTTTCAGAAGGTGATAGCTCTTCACAATATAGTTCTGATTCAGACAATGTGAACATTAGACCAACAAAATAACAAAAAACTTTAGTGACTGATTCTGATACAGAAAGTGAAAACACTCTCACAGTGTTGGAGAGTGCTCGTCTGCTTCTGTAGAAGAGTAGATTAAAGACATTTTACAAAAATTAAACTTTATAGGTATCAGGTGTAACTATTACGATAAATTCTCAACAAAGTGGGTTTAGAGGGAACATACCTCAACATAATAAAGGCCATATTTGACAAGCCTACAGCTAACATCATACTTGATGGTAAAAAAAAATTGGGGGGGTGGATTATTAAATGTAATAACCCCAAAAGTGTTAGTGAAATAACAAAATTTACTTTTTGGTCAGCTAAAATAAAAATCACTGGCCACAGGTGTTAGTTTGTGCAAAAATTCCCTGGTTAATAATAAATTATGACAAACAAGAGGTGGAGGCATCATGCGCCCTGATTTCAAACTGTGTTAAAAAGCTGTGGTAATCATAATAGTATCATATTGGCATAAAAACAGAAACAAAGGTCAATGAAACAGACTAGAGAGCCCAGAAATAAGCCCACCCATATATGGTCAACTAATTTACAACAAAAGAGCCAAAAATATACAAAGGGGAAAGGATAGTTTCTTTAGTAAATGGTTTTACCAAAACTGGATATTCACACTCACTGTCTTACACTATACACAGTAACTCAAGACATAAAGTCTTGAATATAAGATCTGAAACCATAAAAATCCTGGAAGAAAACATAGGTACTCAGCTCCTTGACATCAGTCTCAGAGATGGTTTGTTTTTTTTTTTTTTTTTTGGATCTGACACCAAATCAAAGGCCACAAAATCAAAAATAAACAAGTGGAATTGCATAAAACTAAAAAGCTTCTGGAGAATAAAAGATACCATCAATACAATAAAAAGGCAACCTACTGAATGGGAGAGAATATTTGCAAATCATGTATCTGATAAGGAGTTAATATCCAAAATAACTTACACAACTCAAAAGTAAAAGATCCAATTAAAAAATGAGCAGAAGATCTGATATGTTTCAAAAAAAGACATACAAGTGGTCAACAGATACATGAAAAGGAGTTCAGCGTCACTAATCATCAGGGAAATGCAAATCAAGAGCATCATGAGCTATCCTCTCACACATATCAGAATGGCTGTTATCAGAAAAACAGGAAATAAGTGTCCATAAGGAAGTAGAGAAAAGGGAACTCTAGTGCACTGTTGGTGGAAATGTGTTAGTTCAGCCACTATGAAAAGCAATGTGGAGGCTCCTCAATCAAAAGTAGAACTTCCATATAATCCAGCAAATCCACTTGTGGCTATTTATCTGAAGGAAACAAAAACTAACTGTAAAAGATACATACCCACGTGTTCAATCAAAAACAACAGGATAATCTGTGTTCGTTTCCAAGGCAAACCATTCAACATCACAGTAATCCAAATCTATGCCCCAACCACTGATGCCAAAGAAGCTGAAGTTGATCAGTTCAGTGAAGACCCACATGACCTCCTAGAACTAATACCCAAAAAAGATGTCCTGTTCATCATAAGGGATTGGAATGGAAAAGTAGAAAGTCACGAGATACCTGGAGTAACAGGCAAGTTTGGCCTTGGAATACAAAATGAAGCAAGACAAAGGCTAACAATTCTGCCAAGAGAATGCACTGGTCATGGCAAACACCGTTTTTCAACAACACAAGAGACAACTTTGCACATGGACATCACCAAATGGTCAATACCAAAATCAGATTGATTACATTCTTTGGAGCCAAAGATGGGAGAAGCTGTATACAGTCAGCAAAAACAAGACCTGGAGCTGACTGTGGCTCAGATCATGAGCCCCTTCTTGAAAAATTCAGGCTTCAACTAAAGAAAGCAGGGAAAAACACTAGGCCAGTCAGGTACGACCTAGATCCCCTACGAATATACAGTGGAGGTGACGAATAGATTCAAGGGATTTGATCTGAAGAACCGTAGGCAGAGATTTGTAATTTGGTCAGGAGGCAGTGAACAAAGCCATCCCAAAGAAAAATAAATGCAAGAAGATTAAGTGGGCTGAGGAGGCTTTACAAGTAGCTGAGGAAAGAAAAGAAGCAAAAAGCAAGGGAGCAAGGGAAAGGTACACCCAACTAAATGCAGAGTTCCAGAGAATAGCAAGGAGAGACAAGAAGGCATTCTTCAACGAACAGTGCAAAGAAATAAGGGAAAGAATGGAAGGGGAAAGACTAAAGATGTCTTCAAGTAAATTAGAAATATCAGAGGAACATTTCATCCAAAGATGGGCACAATAAAGGACAGAAAGTAGGTGAAGACCTAATAGAACCAGAGGAGATCAAGAAGAGATGGAAAGAATACACAAAAGAACTGTACAAAAGAGATCTTAATGACCCTTGTAACCATGACGGTATGGTCACTCATCCAGAGCCAAACATTCTGGTGTGTGAATGGGTCTTAGGGAGCACTACTTCCAATAAAGCTAGTGGAGGTGATGTAATTCCAGTAAAGCAATTTAAAATCCTTAAAGATGATGCTATTAAAGTGCTGTGCTCAATGATGTCAACAAATTTGGAAAACCTAGCGGTGGCCATAGAACTAAAAAAAGTCAATAGTCATCCCAGTTCCCAAGAAGGGCAGTAGTAAAGAATGTTGAAACTGCTGGACAGTTGTACTCATCTCCCATTCTAGTAAGGTTTTGCTCAAAATCCTACATGCTAGGCCTCAGCCTTATGTGAACCAAGAACTTCCAGATGTCTCACCTGGGTTTAGAAAAGGCAGAGGAACCAGAGATCAAATTACCAACATTTACTGGATCATAGAGAAAGCAAGGGATTCCAGAAAAACATCTACCTCTGTTTCATTGACTATACTAAAGCCTATGACTGTGTGGATCATAACAAACTGTGGAAAATTCTTAAAGAGATGGGAATACAGCCACTTTACCCGTCTCCTGAACAGGTCAAGAAGCAACAGTTAGAACCTTATATGGAACAACTGACTGGTTCAAAATTGAGAAAGGAGTACAACAAGGCTATTTATTGTCACCCTGTTTGTTTAACTTACATGCAGAGCATATCATGTGAAATGCCAACTCAATAAGGTACAAGCTGGAATAAAGATTGCCAGGTGAAATATCAGCAACTTCAGATATGTGGATAATACCACTCTAATGGCAGAAAGTGAAAAGGAACTAAGAATTTCTCAGTGAGGGTGAAAGAGGGGAGTGAAAAAGCTGGCTTAAAACTCAATATTAAACAAACTAAGATCATGGCATCTGACCCCATCACTTCATCACTTAATGGCAAATAAAAGGGGAAAAGGTAGAAGCAGTGATGGATTTCCTCTTCTTGGGCTCTAGAAATCACTGTGGATGGTGACTGCAGCCATGAATTAGAAGACAGTTGCTTCTTGGCAGGAAAACTATGACAAGCCTAGACAGAGTATTAAAGAGTAAAGACATCACTTTGCCAACAAAGGTCTGTATAGTCAAGGCGGTGGTTTTTCCAGAAGTCATGTATGGATGTGAGAGCTAGACCGTAAAGAATGCAGAGCACTGAAGAATTAATGCTTTCGAACTGTGGTGCTGGAGAACTGTGGTGCTGAAGAGTCCCTTGGACAGCAAGGAGATCAAACCAGTCAATCTTAAAGGAAATCAACCCTGCATACTGATTGAAAGGACTGATGCTGAGGCTCTGATACTTTGGCGACCTGATGTGAACAGCTGACTCATTGGAAAAGACCCTGATGCTGGGGAAAACTGAAGACAGAAGGAGAAGAGGGCACCCGAGGATGAGATGGTTGGATGGCATCACCAATTCAATGAATGTGAACTTAAGCAAGCTCCAGGAGATGGTGAGGGATAGGGAAGCCTGGTGTGCAAACCATAGGGTTGCAAAGAGACAGACCTGATTTGACAACTGAACAACAACTACCCCCATGTTAAGGATAACCAAGATATAAAGACAGCTACATGCTCACTGATGGATGAATGAATAGCTTTTTAAAATGGCATGTATATGTTTACAATATGGTATAACTACATATACACACACACACACATTTATATATAGCCTTCCCCGGTGACTCAGTGGTAAAGAACCCGCCTGCAGTGCAGAAGGCTTGCAGGAGACCTGGATTTGATGCCGGGGTCAGGAAGATCCCCTGGAGAAGGAAATGGCTACCCACTCCAGTATTCAATTCAGTTCAGTTCAGCCGCTCTGTCGTGTCCGACTCTTTGTGACCCCATGAATTGCAGCATGCCAGGCCTCCCTGTCCATCACCAACTCCTGGAGTTCACTCAAACTCACATCCATCGAGTTGGTGATGCCATCCAGCCATCTCATCCTGCGTCGTCCCCTTCTCCTCCTGCCCCCAATCCCTCCCAGCATCAGAGTCTTTTCCAATGAGTTAACTCTTCACATCAGGTGGCCAAAGTATTGGAGTTTCAGCTTTAGCATTAGTCCTTCCAATGAACATCCAGGACTGATCTCCTTTAGAATGGACTGGTTGGATCTCCTTGCAGTCCAAGGGACTCTCAAGAGTCTTCTCCAACACCACAGTTCAAAAGCATCAATTCTTCAGCGCTCAGCTTTCTTCACAGTCCAACTCTCACATCCATACATGACTACTGGAAAAACCATAGCCTTGACTACCTGAGGTTATTGATATTTCTACCAGCATCGATTCTAGTATTATTGCCTGGGAAATCCCATGGACAGAGGAGCCTGGTGGGCCACAGTCCATGGGGTCTCAAAAGAGTTGGAAACTACTGGGCGACTAAACAACAGCAAATACATGTATGTATATAAAATATATGTCAGCAATAAAAAAGGAAATCTTGCCACCTGAGAAAAGATGCATGGATCTTGAGGACATTATGCTAAGTGCAATAAATTGGACAAAGACAAATTATCTCACTTCTATGTGGAATTTAAAAACACAGACATACAAACCAAAACCGAACTCAGATACATAGAACAGAATGGTGGGTACCAGCGGAGGGGGTGGGGAGCGGGTATTTGAATGGATGAAGGGGATCAAAAGGTACAAACTTCTATTTATAAAATATTAAGTCTGGGCAATGTAACATACAGCATGACAGCTATAGTTAATAACACGCTGCTTGCTTGAAACTTGCTAAGAAAGTAGATCTTAAAAGTTCTTATTAAAAGAAAATAATTGTAACTATATGTTGTAGCAGATATTAATGATCCTTATTGTGATTATTTTGCAATATATACAAATACCAAATTATGTTGTACATCTGAAACTAATATATGTTAATTTTTAAAATAAGCATGAAAACAATCTGCAGAATATTTAACTGAGTTACAATTCAGCTGCCACATAAAACAGGCCTAAGGGATGACCCTGGGACAGGCAGGGTTAATGGCTGCTGGGGCAGGGCTCTGCAAGGGGACTCTTCCACTTGGGATCCAGAGATTCCCAGCCCACTGGGAAGACAGGTCAGCAAAGACTGTAGCACAAGTAACAACTGCACTGGGGTCCTTGGTGGTGTGAAGTAAGGGAAGGTGAGGTGCCCGGGAGCTCCCTGTGGACTGGCAGCATCTAGTTCCTGCTGCTGCTGCTAAGTCACTTCAGTTGTGTCCAACTCTGTAGGACCCCATAGACGGCAGCCGACTAGGCTCCTCTGTCCCTGGGATTCTCCAGGCAAGAACACTGGAGTGGGTTGCCATGTCCTTCTCCAATGCATGAAAGTGAAAAGTGAAAGTGAAGTCGCTCAGTCATGCCCGACTCTCAGCGACCCCATGGACTGCAGCCAGGCGAGAGTACTGGAGTGGGGCGCCATCGCCTTCTCCGAGTTTCTGCGAGCCCACCTCATGATTCTGTTCTCTCCTTCCTCACAGTCTCTGCCTCCTCACAGACTGCCTTCTAGCTCTGCCTTGTTCTTCCTGATAACCAGTAAAAAGGTCAGGTGTTGATTAAAGAAACTCACCATTTTATATCCACAGCCTGATACAGGTCTTAATGTATAATAAATATTTAATATATGTGTTAGATAACTGATTTTTAAAAGAAACTAAGAATGGTTAACAGTATTAATGCTTTGAAGTATGTTACAACTATCATATTTCTACATAGAATGAAAATTACAGGTTAAATCATCATTTCACAGGTGTTTCTAACATTTTGTGATTATGGAGATGAGAACAAAGTATTATGTGTGGCAAATAATAAATAAAATTGGTATTGCTGATAACTGGAAGAATGTTTTCTTAGTACTAAGTGTGTCTTACTGAACAAGTGATAGCAGCTGAGCTAGTAAAATTAGGCCTAATGATGAGATGTTGGAGTAATAAGTGAGAAGTAAGCCCTTATAAAATTAGTATGAAAGAAAAATAGGTAAAAACCAAGCCAACTAGATATCAAGATACGTGTATAAAGTAGTAATTAAATGAGGTGGTGCAAATTCACATTTAATTTTTATTTACTTATTAGAAGGAAATGTTTATAACCTCAAGGTTGAAAAGACTCTTAAGACCCAGAAAACAAAAATCAAATTAGGGAAAAGATGAATGAATTCAGTCATTATAAAATGTAAAATTTCTTTATGAACTGTTTTACTAACAGTGGTAAAAGATCAGCAACCGAGAGAAGATCTTTGCCAGTGCCTAATATATGAGGGTAAAGTCTAGAATAAAAGTGAATTACTATTAATAATAAAAAGGAAACAATAGAAAAACATGCAAAAGAAAGAAGAGTTAACAGGAAAAGAAAGATGGCCAATACAATTTTTAAAATATGCCTAGTCTTCCAAGTAATCAGAGAAATAGGTTAAAAATTTTAAGTTTTATAGTAAATATCAGCCAGGGTATAGGAAAATGGGGTCTTTCCTATACTGTTGGAGGGGGGAAATGGTATAAATAGGTACATGTGAAGGACATTTGAAAGTATGTATGAAAATTAAAAAAAAAAATACATTCTCTATAATCCCGGCAGGACTATCAAAGCATTCAGCATGTAGATAAGGGAGATCAGTATCAGGGTATACATGCAGCGATATTTACATTAAAAATTTGGAGGAATCTAAATGATCCTCATTAGGGGAATGACTAAATTGTAATGTTTTTACAGTTGAATCCTATATGCTAGTGTTTATAAGAAGACTTTGGTTAAATCCCTCTTTATGGATCTGAAAACTTCTGACGCTCACATATAAGGAATGTTTTTTTTTCCTTTTCTTATGAAAGATGGAAGTCTATTCTAATATATTGACCGTTGGTTTATTGTAATATATCAATTTACAAGATTAGTGTGCTGTTTTCCAAGAAAATAAGTACTCCTGTGAGAAGTCTTGGTTCATAAAAACATGTTTTTCTTATCTTTAATGCATCTATTAGAAAATAAGAGGAAAACACCCCTTAGTGTCTGAAAGGGAACAAGAAAACTGAGATGAATATCACCTGGGTTCCAGAGTTTCTGTCATGGGAAGGAAAAGGAGCCACCCTTTCACTTTGCTTTCAGCAAGTATTTTGGGTTTAAAAGCAGGCAAGTCACATTTCAGGAGAAGTTACTTCTGTTGGATCCATTGCCAGCCACATCAGTCCCATCCTGTATCCCACCCGTCTTTCCCTCCAGCAGACTAGCCCAAGCACGTGTTATGGCTGTGTGTCAGAATGCAAGAGGGCAAGGTCAATTGCACAAGCGTTTTTCAAGCATCTGCTCGTGTTACATTTTCTAACATCATATTGGCCAAAGCAAATCATAGTTCATTGCAAAGTCAGAGTGGAGTACTCTGCAAAGTTACATGGCAAAGACATGAATATGGAAGAGGTGAAAAACTGGAAATATCTCTGACATCTTCCACATCTATCCATATTATTTCCCAGCAATATCATAGACTTCTAAGCATTTTTCCATCCTGCTTCTTGGCACACACAAAATCATATGGCAGTGTGGGGCAGAAAAATCAGGTTGCTCTTGGCCAGAAGTGACCTTGGCTATCCAAGGGCCTAAATATCTGAGCATCTGGAAACCTATTGGCAGCACAATGATGTAAAGTCTTTAAATAGGTGTGTGCTTACATTGAAAGACTACCAATCATGGTTAAGTGCTATACTCAATCTCAAGGAAAAAAATCAAAATTATTGATAAATATAATTTAGAAAAATATTCTGGGCCATTTAGCCCGGAAACCTATTACTATTTCAAATAGACATATATATTTAGCACTATATCAGCTTTTAAAATAAATTTTGTTGAAGTATAATTGGCACACAATATGCCCATTTAACTTGTACAGTTGAATCATTTTTAATATAGCTAAGTATGTATTTTGATTTTAAAGTATTCATTTGTAATGATAATATATATTTTATGTATATTCATGAAGCCACTGCTATAAAATTAGTTGGAGTGGCCATATTAATATCACATGAAATCAGTTTCAGATCAAATAATACCAGGGATAAAGTCATTTCATGATAATGCAAAGATTAGTCATTTAAGAGTACATAATTCTAAATGTTTATACCCCTAAAATAACAAAGTGTCAAATGCAAAAAGTAAAGACTGGTAAAACTACAGGAATAAACAGGAAAGTCAACATTTATAGTTGGAGATCTAAATACCTTTCTTTCAATTACTGATAAGTAGAAAGTCAGCAAGGATATAGAAAATTCAAATAACACTATCAACTAAGTTGACCTGATTGACATTTACAGAAAGCATTACCAAATAACAACAGAATAACATTCTTAGTATTCTTAAGAATAAACATTCTTAAGGGCAAACTTACATTTATCAACGTCATATTCTGGGTCATAAAAAATTCTCAATTAATCAAAAATGTCATACAAAGTATGTCCTCTGAGCAAAACAGAATTAAATTGGAAGTTAGTTACAGAAGGAACTTAGGGAAATCTCCAGATATTTAGAAACTACATAACACACTTCTAAATAGCTCAAAGAAGAAATCAAACAGTAATTAGAAAGTATTCAAAATGAATGAAAATGACATATCAAAATGTGTGGTGCTGCTAAAGCAGTATTTAAGGGGAAACTTATAGCACTAAGTGCTTTTATTAGAAGAGAGATTTCAAATCAATAACCTTACCTTTCACTTTAAGAAACTAGAAAAAGAAGAGTAAACTCCACCTAGAGTAAGTGGTAAAAAACATAATAATATAGAGTAGAAGTCAGTGAAACAGGAAACAAAACATTTGAGGAAATCAGTGAAACCAAAAGTTGGTTCGTTGAAAAGACTGAAGAAATGAATAAATATTTAGCCAGATCAGGAATAAAAGAAGATTAAAATGACCAATAATAGCAATAAGAGAGGTGAATGAAATCAGTACAAATTCTACAAATATTTAAATATGAGCAACTTTATACCAATAATTTAGACAACTTAGAAAATATGCACAAATTCTTTTAAAAGACACCAATGACCAAAGCTCAGTCAAGAAGAAATAGGTAACTTGAATTGCTTTATATCTATTTTTTAAATGGAATTTGTAGTTAAGAAACTCCCCACAAAGACTCACAGACCTGATGGCATGAAAGGTAAATTGTGCCCAACATTTGAAGAAGAAATATCAATTTTACACAAATTTCTTCTAGAAAATTGAAGAAGGACTATGCACAATTTAATAGAGTTTTGCCAAGAGAACACACTGGTCATAGCAAACATCCTCTTCCAACAACACAAGAGAAGACTCTACACATGGACATCACCAGATGGTCGACACCAAAATCAGATTGATTATATTCTCTGCAGCCACAGATGGAAAAGCTCTATACGTCAACAAAAACAAGACCAGGAGCTGACTGTGGCTCAGATCATGAACTCCTTATTACCAAATTCAGACTTACATTGAAGAAAGTAGGGAAAACTGCTAGACCATTCAGGTATGATCTAAATCAAATTCCTTATGACTATACAGTGGAAGTGAGAAATAGATTTAAGGGATTAGATCTGATAGACAGAGTGCCTGAAGAACTATGGATGGAGATTTGTGACATTGTACAGGAGACAGGAATCAAGACCATCCCCAAGAAAAAGAAATGCAAAAAAGGAAAATGGCTGTCTGAGGAGGCCTTACAAATAGCTGTGAAAAGAAGGGAAGTGAAAAGGAAAGATATAAGCATCTGAATGCAGAGTTCCAAAGAATAGCAAGGCGAGATAAAAAAGCCTTTCTCAGCCATCAATGCAAAGAAATAGAGGAAAACAACAGAATGGGAAAGACTAGAAATCCCTTCAAGAAAATTAGAGATATCAAGGGAACATTTCATGCAAACATGGGCACAAGAGAGGACAGAAATGTTAGGGACTTAACGGAAGCAGAAGATATTAAGAAGAGGTGGCAAGAATAAACAGAACTGTACAAAAAAGATCTTCATGACCCAGATAATCACGATGGTGTGATCACTCACCTAGAGCCAGACATCCTGGAATGTGAAGTCAAATGGGCCTTAGAAAGCATCACTACAAACAAAGCTAGTGGAGGTGATGGCATTCCAGTTGAGCTGTTTCAAATCCTGAAAGACGATGCTGTGAAAGTGCTGCACTCAATCTGCCAGCAAATTTGGAAAACTCAGCAGTGGCCACAGGACTGGAAAAGGTCTGTTTTCATTCCAATCCCAAAGAAAGGCAATGCCAAGGAATGCTCAAACTACCACACAATTGCACTCATCTCACGTGCTAGTAAAGTAATTCTCAAAATTCTCCAAACCAGGCTTCAGCAATACATGAACCGTGAACTCCCTGATGTTCAAGCTGAGGGCTCCAAAATCACTGCAGATGGTGATTGCAGCCATGAAATTAAAAGACGTTTACTCCTTGGAAGAAAAGTTATGACCAACCTAGATAGCATTTTCAAAAGCAGAGACATTAGTTTGTCGACTAAGGTCCATCTAGTCAAGGCTATGGTTTTTCCTGTGGTTATGTATGGATGTGAGAGTTGGGCTGTGAAGAAAGTTGAGCACCGAAGAATTAATGCTTTTGAACTCTGGTGTTGGAGAAGACTCTTGAGAGTCCCTTGGACTGCAAGGAAACTCCAGTACTTTGGCCACCTCATGCGAAGAGTTGACTCATTGGAAAAGACTCTGATGCTGGGAGGGATTGGGGGCAGAAGGAGAAGGGGACAACAGAGGATGAGATAGCTGGATGGCATCACTGACTTGATGGACGTGAGTCTGAGTGAACTCCGGGAGTTGGTGATGGCCAGGGAGGCCTGGCATGCTGCGATTCATGGGGTTGCAAAGAGTCGGACACGACTGAGCGACAGAACTGAATTGAAGCTATAAGAAATGACTTAAACCTATGAGCATTTTTGTTCTTGATAACATGCAGAGTGTGTGAAAACCCTATATTTCTGGTTTAGGATTGGAGTCTGCAAAATTCCAAGTACTAAACCCTTCATCCTAAAAAGAAAACCTATCTCTTGACCTTAAGACTGCCAAGATACATGGCCCATCTAAGTTATTTTGTTGTTAGAGGAAACTTTGATGTAACATTTTTTTCTGAACATGTTATAGTTTAAAAATAACGTCTTTATTTAAGTTTATTTTTTATACATTTTTGGTAATAGTGAAAACTACCATTGCTTACATGTCCAGAGTCTAATTGAAAATCATTGCAGAGGGCCTAGAAGAAATATCACGAATATATGTAAGGTATGTTTCTCATGATCTGCTGCTGCTGCTAAGTCGCTTCAGTCATGTCTGACTCTGTGCGACCCCATAGATGGCAGCCCACCAAGCTCCCCAGTCCCTGGGATTCTCCAGGCAAGAACACTGGAGTGGGTTGCCATTTCCTTCTCCAATGCATGAAAGTGAAAAGTAAAAGTGAAGTCGCTCAGTCATGCCCGACTCCTAGCGACCCCATGGACTGCAGCCCACCAGGCTCCTCCGTCCATGGGATTTTCCAGGCAAGAGTACTGGAGTGGGTGCCGTTGCCTTCTCCGTCTCATGATCTAGAACTTCCAATTTTTTCTTCCTCACTCTCTCTACCTACTTTCCTCTTTCCTTCTCCTCTTCCTCTTCCTCATTTCCGTGTCTGTTTGTCTGTCTCTCCCCAATCCTTACCTCCCAATGTCAGCCACAGTCTCAGCAAAGTTTCTTCCCTCACTCAGGTACTCATCTGCTGAACACCTGCCAGGAGAGACCCAATATCTAATAGAAAAATCTATCCGCACCAATAGAAAAACTAAGAGAATGCATTTGACTGTTGGTGTATTAAGCTGATCTCCTTAATACATAAATTCTTAACTGATTTATACTTCTGTTAACAAAGGCAATTTTTCTTTTTTTTTTTTTTATCAAAACATCCCATGTCAAAACCACTGTGAAAAACTAACACTCCTATAACGGAAGGTGAAGGTCTCAGATAATGAGAGGTGCTTGACATCTGATTAGAGTACAGGGAAAACTGTTTGAAAGAGAAGGTTGGTGACAAAAAGGCCTGATGTCATAATTACCATCGACTTTATTTTACACTACATGTGGGAGGAAACTTTCAGATAATTTGTTGTGTGTAATTATGAAAATATCTATGTCTATATCCATCAGTTAGTGATAATGGCTCAAAGTTGGCTGAGTTCAGCACCATAGCTATTATACGTAGGAAGAAAAATATTTTCCTAAGAGAGAGTTATTTCCCAAGTTTCAACAAGCTTCAGGTACATTAGTTCATTTACCAAATAGTTCTTGTGTTGCAACTATAGGTTTTCAGGTAATTTTGCTAGGTGCTAAGAATGATTAAAATGTAAATATAGATCTTCATGAAGTTTTGAACTTGATTCAGTGAGTCAGGTTTTTATTTTATTTTTTGAGGTATTCCCCAATACCTACTCTGCACAATGGGGAGAATAACATGGTGAAGGCTATATGTTGAGTGTCTGGTTTTCAATGCATGCTGCTGCTGCTGCTGCTGCTAAGTCGCTTCAGTCGTGTCCGACTCTGTGCGACCCCGTAGACGGCAGCCCACCAGGCTCCGCCGTCCCTGGGATTCTCCAGGCAAGAACACTGGAGTGGGTTGCCATTTCCTTCTCCATCAATGCATGCTAGTTTCCTCAAAAGGTCTTATAATACCTTAAAGAATATATAGTAAGTCACTTTCATACAAATAAGTGCCATGCCAAGAGCACATTCCTTTGTTTGTATGTTCAATTTGTTTATAAGTCCAACAAAGTTACCCTAAGTACTAAACTAACACGGTCAACTATATAGTACTGTACTGTAATAGGTTTATAATACTTTTCACATAAGTAATACATTAAAAAACAAACACACAAAAAAAGCATTTTTAATCTTCAGTACAGTACCCTGAGAAACACGGTAGTACAGTACAACAGTTGGCATACAGGGCCTGGGATCGAGTGAACAGGCAAGAAGAGATACTGACTGGAGGAGGGAAAGGATGTGAGAGATGGTAGAGCTGAAGGATTGTCAGCAGTTGAAGATGGAGGGCAAGCTGCAATTCCACTCACACCACGTTTGCATCTTTGAAACGTTTGCATCTTTGAAAATTCACAACTTGAAGGTTTGTATGTAGGGGACTTAACTGCATAATAGATAAGAAATGATTTTGACAATTTGATATTGGGTGTTTAATGAGATTTTTTTCCCCTGTAATTGACTATTGGAGCTCACAGAAAGGAAATAAATGTTGCTAAGCAGAACCTCTATTCCCACCATGCAGTCCTACTGCCTGCAGGGAATTGTAAAGGGAACTGTAGGAAGTCTGGGGCTGGGAGGTAGTGAGTAGCATCACCGACTCAATGGATGTGAATTTGAGCAAACTCCGGAGACAGTGAAAGACAGAGGAGCCTGGCACGCTGCAGTCCAAGGGGTCACAGATGACAGCAATTGAACTTCAACAGTAGTGAGATTAAAGTAGTGCTGAAAAGTATATCTATATAGTTCATCTGTAAAAGTATGTAGACAACAGAGAAACTAGAGGCCTGAGAATGGCAAGAAAGCCATTATAATTGCAAAAGTTCATGAGAAATTGAGTTAGAGTAATGAGATATGAATGGGGAAACAATGGAAACAGTGACAGACCTTATTTTCTCGAGTTCCAAAATTCCTGTGGACGGTGACTGCAGCCACGAAATTAAGACACTTGCTCTTTGGAAGAAAAACAATGACAACTTAGCGTATTAAAAAGCAGAGACATTACTTGCCGACAAAGGTCCATATAGTCAAAGCTATGGTTTTTCCAGTAGTCATATACGGATGTGAGAGTTGGACCATAAAGAAGGTTGAGCACTGAAGAATTAATGCTTTTGAACTGTGGTGTTGGTGAAGACTTTGGAGAGTCCGTTGGACAGCAAGGAGATCAATCGATCCTAAGGGAAATTAAGCCTGAATATTCATTGGAAGAACTGATGCTGAAGCTGAAGCGCCAATACTTTGGTCACCTGATGTAAAGAGATATCTCGTTGGAAAAGATGCTAATGCTAGGAAAGACTGAGGGCAGGAGGAGAAGAGGACAACAAGGCGATGAGATGGTTGAATGGCATCGTTGAGTCAGCGGACGTGAGTTCGAGCAAACTCCGGGAGATAGTGAATGACAGGGAAGCCTGGCGTGCTGCAGCTCACAGGTCGCAGAGAATCAGACATGACGGGCTGGCTGAACAACAGTGACAGTGGCAGTCCAGAAGAGAGGACGGGTAGACCGGATTAGGGGACAGGAGAAAAGAAGGGAGAATAGAAACTTCCCTTTTACCATACACTCACGATTAGGAATTAGTTGTAGAAGGAATACACTGTCTTTAAATTTGGGACATGTTAAAAGTGCAACATTTTGGAACCCTCCTACACTGTTGGTGGGAATGTATTAATAAATTGGTATAGTCAATAAATTGATATAGCCACTATGGAAAACACCATGGAGTTTCTGCAAAAAAAAAAAAACACCCAAAACTAGAGCTGCCATATGACCTGCAATTCCACTCATGGGCATATATCTGCAAAAAAACTATAATTCAAAAAGATACATGTATCCCAGTGTTCAATGGAGAATTATTTACAATAGCCAAGACATGGAAGCAACCTGAAAACCCATGAACAGATGAATGGATAAAGATGTGGTGCATATACACAATGGAATACTACTCAGACATTAAAAAGAACCAAATAATGCATTTGCAGCAACATAGACGGACCTAGACATTATCATACTAAGTGAAATGTCATAAAAGAAAAAATACCATATTACATCACTTATATGTGAACTCTAAAATATGACACAAAATAACAAATCTACAAAACAGAAACAACTCACAGACAGAGATCAGTTTTGTGGTTGCCAAGGATGTGGGGAGTGGGTCGGGGGGATGGTTGGGATTATGGGATTAGTAGATGCAAACTATATATTACATAGAGAATGGATAAGCAACAAGGTCCTATTGAATAGTATAGGCAATTGTATTCAATATCCTGTGATAAACCCTAATGGAAAACAGTATGACTATATATCTAACACTCACTTTGCTGTATAGTAGAGATTAACACAACATTGTTGATACACATTGTTGATTCAATAAATTTTTAAAAGTTAAAAATTCAACCTTTTAAATTTCTTTGAATCTTTTTTTGTGATTTAAGGCAGAATTCGACCTTCAAAAACAACCAAACCTGTGGGATCTTGAAATAGAAGATAGACTATTAATACTGTCTTAAACTTATGCATTCACTTAAATGGCAGGTTGATACCTTGGCCTTAATGGGCACAGGAGCCACAGGCATTTCAAAATCCTATTTCTTAAAGGTAATGACAATTATAATTAATACTTACTACCTATGATACACTAGCCACTATTCTATCACTTTACATATTAACTCTTTTCTCATAACAACCCTATTATTATTTCACAGAAGAGGAAATTGGAACACAGACGTTAAGTAGCCTGCCTTAGTTAAACATTAGTTCAACAGTCAGTAAATGGCAGGGAGGTATAAACTCTAGTGAGTTTTTAGCAGCTACTTGTTAAATCTGCTTTGCATACACCGGTGAAGACTTGTGCATATACTTCTTGCTGACTGTGATGGTGATGATGTTTTACGTCATCTATGTCTTACGTCTCTCAGATTTTAAGCAGATAGAGTTTGGACACAACTGTATTTCTCAATCATTGCTGTTTTTTGCTTTTTTTCTTCACTGTTGTCAGTATTCCATATCTTCAGAGACAGAAACTTTGGAAAAGTGAGTAATTAAAACTATTCAAATCAATGGTAACATTTGGTTTATGATTTTTGAAGCTCATGATTTCACCCCATGCTTGGTAGGATGTGTCTAGATAATTTCCACTGTGGTTTCCATAGCACTGCTTTTGAATTCCTTCCAAATGCATGCTTTTTAATGGTTTCCCCAGTGATCTGATGAGTGACTGACCCCAGCTGTATGATAATTCCTAATTAGGCCTAAACAGGTTATTATAGTTTGGTACAATGAAAAGAAAAACTGCTATCAGACTGTTTCTGAACTACCTTCCTTCTGGCAATGCTTTTTCATATATATATATTTTTTATTATTATTTTTTTTAACTTTCTTTTCTCCAAGTTTTGCCTTTTAAAATTTATTTATTTATTTTAAAATGCCCCTTGATGTGGTTTCATTCTCAAGGTATCACTTCAACTTGTGTTGAATCTTGGCCTAAAAGTACTTATTTACTTACCCAAAGACTTTGTTTTGCAAATATAGCAGCCAGCTAAGCTCCCTGATTTACCTGGTGTCCATGAGTCATTCTAACAAAGCAGGAACACCTGTTGACCTATTTGCCAAGTGCCCACCATGGAGACAGTTGCAGTGTCAGATCTGTGAGATGTGACAACTTCCCTGGTGGGGATTTAACTAGTGGTTTGTACTGCATTCCTGGTAGAACTCTGGAATGAAGATTCATAAGAATTGAATCATTGTAGGGAATTAAGGAAAGGAATGGTGTAGGCCATCTGTTCCTTAGCAAATGTTCTCACTTTGGTGTTAACAAATATTGACCCCAGATCTGACAGCAGTATGAAAGGAAGTATGCCAACTTTTCAAACTGATGTGAAATTAGAAATTAAAATCAGTTCGTGATCATCAAACATCAAAAATAATGGGCTGAGTAGGGAATGTGGTTTTAAATAAATAGGAGAATTCAACATTGCCATAAACACTTTACGTTGTTCAAAGAGAAGCTTTTGGCAATTGTACTCCCTACATTTCTCAAAGAATTGTATTGAAAAGTCACATAAAAATAAAACTATTATGTATTGATATTCTTCTTCTTCTTCAACATTCAGAAAACTAAGATCATGGCATCCGGTCCCATCACTTCTTGGCAAATAGGTGGGGAAACAGTGGAAGCAGTGGCAGACTTTATTTTGGGGGGTTCCAAAATCATTGCAGATGATTTTGCAGTCTGCAGCCATGAAGTTAAAAGACGCTTACTCCTTGGATGAAAAGTTATGACCAACCTAGACAGCATATTAAAAAGCAGAGACGTTACTTTGCTAACAAGGGTCTGTCTAGTCAAAGGTATGGTTTTTCCAGTAGTCATTTATGGATGTGAGAGTTGGACTATAAAGAAAGCTGAGCGCTGAAGAATTGATGCTTTTGAACTGTGGTGTTGGAGAAGACTCGAGTCCCTTGGACTGCAAGGAGATCCAACCAGTCATGCATATTTATTGGAAGGACTGATGTTGAAGCTGAAATGACTGAGCAACTGAACTGAACTGAACTTCACCCAGAAGGAAGGAATATGCTAAATGATCGCATTCTTTGAATAGTACTGCTAAGCTGGTTTTACCCATTCTGAACTATAGAATCTTAATTGCAATAGGCATCCTAAAGAGAGTCTTTAACTTGGTATATTCATTGCTGTATTAGGATATTAATTACTAATTAATTACTAATGATCACAAACTTTGTGGTTTTAAACAAAAAACTTATCAGATCTGGAGGTCAGAAGTCCCAAATGGGTCTCACTGGTCTAAAATCAGGTTGTAGGGGAAGATGTGTTTCTTGACTTTTCCAGCCTCTGGAGTCACCTGCTTCCCTTGACTCAGAGTCTTTTCCATCTTCAGAGCCCGCAATTGTTACAGGGAAGAACTGACTCCATATTGGATCTGTTCCTTTTACTTTAACCTTTTGCTTCCTGGTGCTTTTGCTCACTAAAAGGATACTGTCCATACGTAATGGCCTGCCTTGGGGAACCTTGCCCCTCTGCCAGAATGTTAAACCAAAATGCCTTTGTTTGGGACCCTGTCCACCTGTGGATGGCTATAGGAAGGATAATATTAACATATCCTCTTCCAGAGCTGGCCATTCTGGGAGATATTTGCAAGATTAATGGCCTTTTTACTTTATGTCCTCACTTCCCCCATCTCTGTTCTATACAAGAATCTGGCATCCAAACCCTGAGACATTAGTCTGCCATTTCTCCATCAGTCAGCTTTCTGAATACAGTCATATTCCTTGCCCCAACACCTCATCTCTTGGATTTATTATCCTGCGTGTGGCGAGCAGAGTGAGCTTGGACTAGGAAATACAATGGTGTTGCAGTTTTTCTCCTTATGCATTGCTCTGACACTGACTCTTCTTCTGCCTGTCTCTTCTACTTTTGGGGGCCCTTTTGATTACATTGGAGCCACCCAGATAATCCATGATAATCTTGAGCTTCCCTGGTAGCTCAGACGGTAAACAATATGCCTGCAATGCAGGAGACCTAGGTTCAGTCCCTCGGCTGGGAAGATCCCCTGGAAAAGGGGATGACTATCCACCCCAGTCTTCTTGCCTGAAGAATTCTATGAACAGAGGAGCCTGGCAGGCTACAGTCCATGGGATCCCAGAGAGTAGGACGTGACTAAGCAACTAACACTTTCACTTTTTACTTTGATTAAATAACCTTATTTTTATCTGCATCATAATGTCTTTGCCTTGAGATGTAATATATTCACAAGTTCTAGAGATGAACATGTGGACATCTTTGTAGATTGGGGGTCAGGGGGCGCTAATCTACTAACTATAGCTGTTCACAGTGTGCTGCCTAGAGAATATAGGTTTTTACATCCGTATTTTAGGTTTCAGTTTTTAAAATTACTTTTATTATTTTTGTTATCCATATACACATACACACACACATATATGTAAAGCAATCTCTATCTTAAATCCTGTTTGAATGAAGCACTGTATAAACAAAAATGTAAATATTTACCATATTTCCTATGATTATGATACAAATTCATACATAAAATGCTTATACACATGAATAATAAAAACCTAAAGCTCACCCTCATATAAATAGGAATATAGATTAAAAATATTTCAAAACAATTTCTGGAAAACAGAAACTGGAAGAGGGTTGATAATGAAACAGGTAGAGAAATGATAACTCCAATACACTATGAGCTTGCTGCTAAAGATATAGGAACCAGTTTACCAAAAGAGAACCCCACTGAGGCAGTGGGATCAGATTGGGTGGGTGAGACAGTGAATGGGACTGAAATCAGAGGGATTAATTACATGTCCCTATACAAATTCAACCATATTTATAGGCTTCCCTATTCACTATTTCGGAGAAGGCAGTGGCATCCCACTCCAGTACTCTTGCCTGGAGACTCCCATGGACAGAGGAGCCTGGTGGGGTGCAGTCCATGGGGTCGCTGAGTCAGACATGACTGAGCGACTTCACTTTCACTTTTCACTTTCATGCGTTGGAGAAGGAAATGGCAACCCACTCCAGTGTTGTTGCCTGGAGAATCCCAGGGATGGCGGAGCCCAATGGGCTGCCGTCTGTGGGGTCGCACAGAGTCGGACACGACTGAAGCGACTTAGCAGCATTCACTATTTGCTCATAGAGCAGAAGCAGACAGCTTTTTGCAAGGCATGAACGTTTATTGTCTTAAGAAGGAAAAAAGAAAACTAGAAATGTCTAGAGACAACTAAGGTTTCTGGTGAAGATTTTGGAGCTTCCAAGAAAATATTTCTCATTCTAGAATTTGAGCCAGTTTGTAGCTGTGTAATGGTTTTCTGATGGCTCACAATGAAGTGTATACCAACTGACATACCCTGAATTTCCTCACTAGAGTTCCAGTCAAAACTTTTATGTAGGAGAGAAGACCTGGTTAGAAAAGGGAACAAGATACCCAATATTATAGAATATCCACAGTGGCAATCTGCCTATCTGTTTTCAAAAAAAAAAAGAAACTTGTGGTGACAAACGTTACTGTGGGAATTCATGGAAAAGTCAAAGGAAAGAATTTTCCAAAACTGAAAAGTGTCTTCAGACCAAAAGGATACATCTAGTGTCCAGGAAAATAAGTGTTGAAAGACCCACGCTGAGTGAGTGTCATGAACTTTCAGAATACCAAGATTAAATGATGATCCTAAAAACTTAAAAGACTAAAACCCAAATCACTCACCAGGAACTGATAGTTACACTGATGTCAGATTTTTTTTCCCCCGACTATATAAGAGAGTAAAAAATAATGGCAAAACAAATTTAAGATTCTGTCATAAGGTTAGTTTTGATCTAGAAACTTGTATTCAACAAATTATCAGGTGAGGGCAGAATATACATATGCTTTCTTGCATTTAAGTTCTCAGAAATTTGAATATTTGCTTAATAAGAATGTAGTCCCACAAGAGGAGAGAATAAACCAGAAGTGGGAAGCATATGAAATAGTGAAAACAGTGGGCTCAATAAATAAAGTAGTAAGAAGTGTCTTGTGAGGTCAGTGTCCAGCAGAGTAACAGCAACCAGTCTATTCAAGCAAAAAAAGGACAGAGGGCTCTGAGACGGAGAGCTTCTAAAATAAAATTGTCTCAAGCTTAGAAAAAGTCCAGAGTCAGAGTATGTTAAATACATATAAATAGAAATAAATATGCAGAGAAATAGAGGAAAACAATAGAATGGGAAAGACTAGAGGTCTCTTCAAGAAAATTAGAGATACCAGGGAACATTTCATGCAAAGATGGGCACAATAAAGGACAGAAATGGTATGGACCTAACAGAAGCAGAAGATATTAAGAGGTGGCAAAAATACACAGAAGAACTATACAAAAAAGGTTCTTCATGATAACTTATCTTCATGATAATTCTCCCAGGTAACCACAATGGTGTGATCACTCACCTAGAACCAGACATTCTGGAATGCAAAGTCAGGTGGGCCTTATGAAGCATCACTATGAACAAAGCTAGTAGAGGTGATGGAATTCCAGTTGAGCTGTTTCAAATCCTGAAAGATGATGCTGTGAAAGTGCTGCACTCAATATGCCAGCAAATTTGGGAAACTCAGCAGTGGCCACAGGACTGGAAAAGTCAGTTTTCATGCCAATCCCCAAAAAAGGCAATGTCAAAGAATGTTCAAACTACCACACAATTGCACTCATCTCACACGCTAGCAAAGAAATGCTCAAATCCTCCAAGCCAGCCTTCAACAGTACGTGAACTGTGAACTTCCAGATGTTCAAGCTGGATTTAGAAAAGCTAGAGGAACCAGAGATCAAATTGCCAACATCCGAGGGATCATCGAAAAAGCAAGAGAGTTCCAGAAAAACATCTACTTCTGCTTTATTGACTATGCCAAAGCCTTTGACTGTGTGGATCACAACAAACTGGAAAATTCTGAAAGAGATGGGAATACCAGACCACCTGACCTGCCTCCTGAGAAATCTGTATGTAGTTCAGGAAGCAACAGTTAGAACTTGACATGGAAAAACAGACTGGTTCCAAATAGGAAAAGGAGTACGTCAAGGCTGCATATTATCACCCTGCTTATTTAACTTATATGCAGAGTACATCATGAGAAACACTGGACTGGATGAAGCACAGGCTGGAATCAAAATTGCTGGGAGAAATATCAATAACCTCAGATATGCAGATGACACCACCCTTATGGCAGAAAGTGAAGAACTAAAGAGCCTCTTGATGAAAGTGAAAGGAGAGTGAAAAAGTTAGCTTAAAGCTCAACATTCAGAAAATGAAGATCATGGCATCAGTCCCATCAGTTCACAGCAAATAGATGCAGGAACAATGCAAGCACTGAGAGAATTTATTTTGGGGGGCTCCAAAATCACTTCAGATGGTGACTACAGCCATGAAATTAAAAGATGCTTGCTCCTTGGAAGAAAAGTTATGACCAAACTGGACAACATATTAAAAAGCAGAGACATTCCTTTGCTGACAAAGGTCCATCTATTCAAAGCTATGGGTTTTCAGTAGTCATGTATGGATGTGAGAGTTGGACTATAAACAAAGCTGAGCGCCAAAGAATTGATGCTTTTGAACTGTGGTGTTGAAGAAGACTCTTGAGAGACCCTTGGACAGCAAGGAGATCCAATCAGTCCCTAAAGGAATCAGTCCTGAATATTGATTGGAAGGACTGATGCTGAAGCTGAAACTCCAAATCTTTGACCACCTGATGTGAACTGACTCATTGGAAAAGACCCTGATGATGGGATAGATTGAAGGGAGGAGAAGGGGATGATAGAGAATGAGATGGTTGGATGGCATCACCGACTCAATGGACATGAGTTTGAGTAAACTCTGGGAGTTGGTGATAGACAGGGAGGCCTGGTGTCCTGCAGTCTATGGAGTCGCAAAGAGTTGGTTACGACTGAGCAACTGAACTAAACTGAAATACAAATAATGCAAGAGAGAAAATTGCAAGTAGAATTCCTGAGGAAAATCCTGGAGAAAATAGTCGGGGCTCATATGTGATGATAAGTGATATATGGCATGAATCGCCCAGTAGTGCCTGACTCTTTGTTACCCCGGGGACTGTAGCCTGCGAAGCTCCTCTGTCCATGAAATTCTTTAGCCAAGAATATTGGAGTGGGTTGCCATTTCCTTCTCCAGGGGATCTGCCCAACCCAGGGATGAAACCTGGGTTTCCCGCATTGCAGGCAGATTCTTCACCATCTGAGCCACCAGGGAGGTCTGTGAAGTTAAGTATATTAATCTTAATTTTCTTGTCAAGTGGCTTAAGTCAAGCTATTGTACTCACTAGGAGGAAACACAACCCAAACACATTGCTTGAATGTTTGATGACAATGTCTATGTTATCCTAAGTATAGAAATTATGTTTTTATTGGGTCTCTCTCAATTTTTAGAGACAAAACAAAAAACCCTGACTACGGTTGCCAGATACTAAGTAAATATTAACAGACTTGCTAAGGTGTAGCCAAGAGGATGGGATAAGAAGAGGGAAAAGTTGAGAAATGGCTGAGTGGAGTGTGGCACTAAGGTCCTTATCTCACAAAGCAGGGAGTCAGTAAGAGATAATGTTGAAAGTATCTGGAGCGTCTATTTTAAATTATAAAGATCACCAACAGAACAATTAAAAAATAATTGAGCCATGAATATCACACTCTAAGAGGAAGACTGTAACAGATGCTGTGGATGCCCTACCCAGATTCTTGTAGTCTCCCCTGGAGGCCGTCAGAGCCTGGTCCAGCACACGCTGACCCAATGGTCTCCTGTGACTCTCTGTTGGGATGGGATTGGCCTGTGAGCTGAACAGGCTAGAAGTGTTGGGAAGATGGCCCAGGAATAACCCCTTAACCAGTGAGGATGAGATTCTGCTTTCAATGAGAAACCATCAAGCTATCTCTTTTTAGAGCATCCCCTGAGAGATTGGCCCAGTTGCTCACAGGGGTAACTCACACATTAATCTACCTTTCACTGGTTTTCTCTCCCTTCTGGGTTCCGTTTCTCATTCCATCCCTGTGCTTCCCAGAATTGCCCTCTCAAATGAACTGCTGCTGCTGCTGCTAAGTCGCTTTAGTCGTGTCTGACTCTGTGCAACCCCATAGACAGCAGCCCACCAGACTCTGCCATCCCTGGGATTCTCCAGGCAAGAACACTGGAGTCGGTTGCCATTTCCTTCTCCGATGCATGAAAGTGAAAAGCGAAAGAAGTCGCTTAGTCGTGTGCGACTCTGCAACCCCACGGACTGCAGCCTACCAGGCTCCTCCGTCCATGGGACTTTCCAGGCAAGAGTACTGGAGTGGGATGCCATTGCCTTCTGCTTATACATAAATTCTTGTCTCAGGGTCTGTTTGTAGCGGGAGCTAAACTATAAAATGTGGTTTGAATTCTTTTTTCCCCCATACTCAATTGCCATTTCCTTCTCCGATGCATGAAAGTGAAAAGCGAAAGAAGTCGCTTAGTCGTGTGCGACTCTGCAACCCCACGGACTGCAGCCTACCAGGCTCCTCCGTCCATGGGACTTTCCAGGCAAGAGTACTGGAGTGGGATGCCATTGCCTTCTGCTTATACATAAATTCTTGTCTCAGGGTCTGTTTGTAGCGGGAGCTAAACTATAAAATGTGGTTTGAATTCTTTTTTCCCCCATACTCATAAGCTGATATATATCATCTATGTGAAATGGCACTTTGAGCATATTACACAGGATGAAAGCCACTAGAACAAATTCAAACAGTAACATTACGAGAGTTTTTCTCTGATGGAGTGAGAGGAGGGACGGGAGATTTTGCTTTTTATTACATAAGTGCCAAAGGGTATGAACAGACCATTTACAAGAGAAAAAGCTAAAACGTGTATAAAAATTTCTGAGCTTCTACTAATCAAAGAAATATAACGATGAGTTATTTTCCGCTTATCAATTAGGAAATCCTTAAACACTTGGCTACGCAAGTAACAAGGGTGAAGTGAAAGAAACGCTTTTTTTTATACTAGGTGAAGTGAAATAAGCACTTTTTCATACACTGCCAGAGAGATTTTAAACTTACATGATCTTCCTGAAAAAGCAATTGAGTGATTTGGTTAAAAGCATTTATATTTTTTATACCCTCCAACTCTGTTATTTTGTTTCTTGGGAACAATTCCAGATGATGAATCAAAACTACAAACATTCATCCATAAGGCTGAACTGTTATCTACAATTGTGAAAACTAAAGTTATCTAAATACTCAAAATTTAGGGGAATTACAAGTAAATAGCATATATTCATACAATAAAATACTAGAAACACATTAACTATCATGGTTTTGAAACGTTTTCATTCACATAGGAAGATACACCTGGTCTAAAGGTGAAGAAGACAGAATATAAAATTAGATATAATTTACTATCTGAAATATCTAAAATGTATCTGTTTTTTACAAAGACAGGAAAAAAATGCTAGGTAACATTGTTACATTATAGCTAGAATCAGACTTTGAAAGAAGACTTCACTGGAAAATTATCTTAATAATTATTAACCCCAAGCTAAACATTTGGGGTTTAGTTCCAATATGGAGATATACAGGTAACAGATGATGATTTGTAAATTTCTGTGTGTGAGAAAAATGGACAAAAAAAAAATTTTTTTTTTTTTTATTGGTACTGAGAAGAGGCAGAGAATGAGACCATGAGGTGTATGTCATGGCTGTGCCTTGGGACACACCCCCTACCAAACCTTTTGTATAATCCCCTCAACTCACATAATATGATTTTTGTGGTCATCATAGTGTATGCTTTGTATACGGTGTTGCACAGGTTTATGCAAGGATGCTGGGTCCCAATCACTGGAATGGTGCAGATAAGATAAACTTCTAGGAATTAGCTAATGTCTTTGGAGGGGGCTTCCCTTGTGGCTCAGCTGGTAAAGAATCTGCCTGCAATGTGGGAGACCTGGGTTTGATCCCTGGGTTGGGAAGATCCCCTGGAGAAGGGAAAGGCCACCCACTCCAGTATTCTGGCCTGGGAATTCCATACAGTCCAGGGGGTCGCAAAGAGTCAGACTCGACTGAGCAACTTTCACTTTCACACCTGGAGGGCTGGCAGGCAGCTTCGAAGGCAGCCTTGTTCACCACTATACCACCAATTCTGTTAGCACGCAACTTTGGTTTTCACAGGTGATGGGTTCAGAAGTGGGGTTTAGGAAATTTCAACTATCCTGGAGTCACCAGAGTTATACCTACATTGGACTTCCTTTGTGGTTCAGCTGGTAAAGAATCTGCCTGCAATGTGGGAGACCTGGATTCGATCCCTGGGTTGGGAAGATCCCCCGGAGAAGGGAAAGGCTACACACTCCAGCATTCTGGCCTGGAGAATTCCATGAACTACAATCCATGGGGTCGCAAAGAGTCAAACACAACTGAGCGACTTTCACTTTCATACCTACATTACAAACCATATCAATCAAGGACTTAGGTTGTAAGTGATGGAGGCACTTGTTGGAAGGGTCTGAGTTACATGAACCAGAGGCCGTCTGGGATCAGGGATTTTGAACTAGAACTTACCATTGACACATACACCTCTTGGTTCTCTCCTTCTTAGTGTATCTGTTTCATTCTCACTTGCTTCTCATTGGATTTCTCCATTTTCTGTGATGTGATTAGCATCAGTATTACATCTTAACAGCCTTGTGATTAACTTACTTTGGAAAAATTCCAACGATCCCCTCAGATGCGCTCGTCTTGGTTCATGTGCCCATCTCTTTGCAACCACTGTGGTTGAAAGAGCAAATTTCTCCAATGACTCAGCTGTGGAGTGGGAATTAGACCTGATACTAGATTTCAGGAGGTCAAACGAAGCCCACGGGAGAATTCTGCAGCTAACTTTGTCCCCACAACACAAACAAGCAAACAATAAAAAGTCCAAAGTTAACAGAAAGAGTACAAAAAAATTGTGATTCAGAAATTTAAAGACCTTTCAGTTGGCTCCAGGAGAAATAGCTGAAACCATGGACTGAGGCCTGTTAACCCATGTGGCTATGGAGATCAGAGTATGGGGATGCCTATTCTGCAAGCATTGAAGCAGAGTTGTCCACATTCTTAACCTGATAAAAGCATACAAGGTATGTTTCTAATATAGACTGGCAACCAGAGGATCATGCAATACACATTAATCAGCATGTAGGAAATCCGCAAAACAAACAAAGCCAATCCACATCCCCAGCAATGCCGGGATTCTTAAAGTGGCCTTTATCTCCTTGTAAGACAACCCCCTCGTCTTTCCTCTTTCCCCTCTTACCTTTTGTCATCCTTTAAAAAAAAAATCCACTTCTTCTATGCCCTTCCACTTGTCTTCAAGTTCTGCTCTTTGCTGGCAGTGGCTTATCACATAAGCTCATCTGTGCTAATGTGTGACATCACCCAGGTAACAGAACCTCTTGTTGACTATTAAGGATAAATCTCCCTGTATCCAAACCCTGTTCCCCTGGGCTGAATTACTTTCCTTTAAAAGCCATCTATTTTTCATTAAAATGCTTGCAAATCCTTCGGGTTATTAGGTTTATGGCAGCCCCATTAAGCAGGACAGTAATGATTTATGTAAGAATTTAGGCCAGGATCTTTGTTTTGTTCAATAAAAATGCTCACGATCTACCCTGCTCTTCTAGCTCCTGTAGCCTTGCATCACAGGAGTGTTTCTCTGTGACTTTAACAATTGCCCTGTTTTGTGTCTCAGGAGGATATCAGTCCTCCTTGGAATTGTTCAAGATTTACAGCCTGGAAAGCCAAGCTATGATGCTCTACCCTCTGCTGAGAAAGCAGCGGGGGCTTTGGATCAGGACGGACTTTGGTAAAACTTCCAGATCTGCCCACGGTGGGCCTTATGACCTTAGGCAAGTCACTTATGAGTTAAAGTTTCCTTGACTGCAAAAGTGGGAATCATACCTCACTGAGAGTGTTGTCCTGATTAAAAAAAATACTGAGTGAACTCTCTGCCAGGCTGCTGGGTCCATTCCTTGCCTTTCCCCTGCTCTGCATCACAAGTAGGTTGACCCCTAAAAACTGCATTTCACAGGCTCCAAGCTTCTAACTGGAGTCAGCCAAGGGATTGGTGGTTATTCAAAGGGTCTGGGAACCAAGAAATAATAACCAGATGAGCAGAAAGAGCATATATACTATTAATTTAAATATATATTGATGGCATTAAGTATCATCTCCCTGAATGGAATGTTTGAGTATTTCATTTAGCCATATGGTGATCAATATTCTGTGGGTTTACAAACAGTTCATACTACTCA
This sequence comes from Cephalophus harveyi, assembly GCA_006410635.1. Lineage (NCBI taxonomy): Eukaryota > Metazoa > Chordata > Mammalia > Artiodactyla > Bovidae > Cephalophus > Cephalophus harveyi. The sequence continues at coordinate 43,790 of SJYT01024433.1, forward strand.
ATAGCAACAACAACAAAAAAAACCCAAAATGGATACAGAAGACATTTCTCCAAAGAAGAAATTCAGATGGCTAACAAGCACGTGAAAAGATGCTCATCGCAAATTATTAGATAAATGCAAATCAAAACTACAATAAGGTACCATCTCACCCTGGGTAGTGTGAGGTCATCCATCATTAAAAATTCTACAGAAAACAAATTCTGGAGAGGGTGTGGTGAAACGGGAGCCCTCCTACACTGTTGGTGGGAATGTAAATTGGTGCATCCACTGTGGAAAATAGTATGGAGGTGCCCTCAGAAAACTAAAAAACAGAATGAGCATATGATCCAGCAATCCCACTCTGTATGGTGAGTATAGAGAAAAAGACAGTGACCTGGGCAGTCAGGCAAGAAAAGGGAAATTGATTAGATGGAAACAGGAGGGTGACTGGCCCTTAAGGAGAACGGTGTCCTCCCTTTCTGATGGGGTCTTTCTTATTTCCCACCAAAGAAAAATTATCTGAAGGGATGGTTAGTTTTTAGCCTGTAGTTGAGTCCTGTGGTCACATAACCAGAGGTCTGGAATCTGGTGGTCTCAACAGCTTGGAGAAGGTAGGCGCCAGTGAGAAAACAATGTCATTTGGGCAATTTGGTCAGCCTAAAGGATCACTGTGATTTTATTTTATTTTATTTATTTATTTATTTTGGCCACTTAATTTTTTTATTTTATTTTATTTTTAGTTTTACTTTTTATTTTTATTTTTTTAATTTTATTTTTATTTTATTTTACTTTACAATACCGTATTGGTTTTGCCATACATTGACATGAATCCACCACGGGTGTATATGAGCTCCCATCCTGAATCCCCCTCCCACCCCATATCCTCTCTCTGGATCATCCCCGTGCACCAGCCCCAAGCATCCTGTATCCTGTATCGAACATAGGCTGGTGCTTCGTTTCTTACATGATAGTATACATGTTTCAATGCCATTCTCCCAAATCATCCCACCCTCTCCCACTCCCACAGAGTCCAAAAGTCCATTCTATACATCTGTGTCTCTTTTGCTGTCTCACATACAGGGTCCTCATTGCCATCTTTCTAAATTCCATATATATGTGTCAGTATACTGTATTGGTGTTTTTCTTTCTGGCTTACTTCACTCTGTATAATAGGAGTTCTGTAAACAATGAGACCCCCTGCGGGCTCTGTCACACTGCTGGACACATATCTGGACAAACCACACAAAAAGATGCACGCACCCCTATGTTCACAGCAGCACTACGCACAACAGCCAAGACAGGGAAACAACCTAAATGCCGATCAATACATGAACAGGCTAAGATGTGGTGCATATATGCAATGAAATACTGCTCAGCATCGGAAAGAACAAAATAAAGCCATTTACAGCAACATGGAGGCAACTAGAGATGATCATACTGAGTGAAGTAAGTCCGAAAAAGACAATTGTATGATATAGCTTATATGTGGAATCTAAAAGATGACAGAATTGAACCTATGAAACAGAATCAAGGACACAGAGAATAGACTGGTGGTTGCCAAGGGGGATGGAGGGGAGAGGGTTGGAGTTTGGAATTAACAGATGCAAACTGGTACATATAGAATGAATAAACAAGATCCTCCTGTATAGCACATGGGAACTATATTCAGTGTCCTGTGGTAAAGCATAATGGAAAAGAATATAAAAAAGAATGTAGGTATATATATATATGTACGTGTGTGTGTATATAACTGAGTCATTTTGCTCTACAGCAGTAATTAACAACATTGTAGTTCAAATGTACTTCAATTAAAAATGAATTAAAGAATACTCTGTGGGTTTCATTCACTACTATTATGCTGATATACAAGTTGAAGGACTAACAGTTTCTGTTTCCCTATATTACTGTAGCAAAAGGTGCTATATAATCAAATTGCACCCGATTTCCCCTTTGCCTGATTATTTACCTTTCCTCTACTGGCAGGTGCATCATGGAAATTGCAAGGATGCTGCCTGTCTGTGGAGCAAAGAATGTTGACCTGAAGCCATCAGCCACTGTAACCTTGAGAGGCACTGTGGATTTCAAAAAGCAGGATACAGGCCCAGTTAAGGTGCATAGCGAAGGAATAATTTCAATAAGCCCCAACTCTCACGCCTTTCCATACATAGTAAAGCACTAAAATTATTAACTTGAGATGTCTGTTTTTTTTTGTGTGTGATTAGCAGTAATATTTCTGTTTGACTACATGTTTGGGTTTCTCAGGTGGTGCTAGTGGTAAAGAACTCACCTGCCAATGCAGGAGACATGAGATGTGGGTTCAACCCCGGGGTTGGGAAGATCCCCTGAAGGAGGGCATGGCAACCCACTCCAGTATTCTTGCCTGGAGAATTCCATGGACAAAGAACCTGGTGTGCTATGGTCTATAGGGTAGCACAGAGTCAGACACTACTGAAGTGACTTAGCATACTCGTGTTTGCTTTTTCAAGCAAAAACTATATATTCTAGGTTTTCTCTTACCTCTTTGGAACAGTCCCTCAGAGCTATCTGAGAGACGGTATTCTGGGCTATTGCCCTCAATAAGTCTGCCAAATTAAAGATAATTCTCAACTTCCGGGTTGTGGATTTTCCTGTCAATAGACAGGACCCCATTGGAATACTTTATTATCATCTCCACACAGCCCTGCTTTACTTGCTCTCAGTTCATGGCAACAGTGGCCACCAACCTTCTGAGACGGCTACTTCAGAGTCACTGTGGGCCCTTCACAGTCTCTCCCTGCCACGCCTGACTCATTTTGAAAGCATCTCCCCTGAAGCCTTGCATTCCCCACTGCCATGATCTCAGACCAGGGCTTCCCCAGCTTCAGCGCTGCTGACATTTTGGACTGGGTAGTTCATCCTGTGGCAGCTGTCCTGTGCGTCGTGGCATGTTCAGCAGCACCCCTGGCCTAGCGCCAGTAGCACTCACCTAGTAATGCAATCCAAACGTCCCCAGATATGGCCCAGTGTCTTCTCAGGGGACACAAATGTCCCCAGCTACTAATCATGGTCTTAGACTAGAATCTGGAGACTATTGAGAAAGCCTTTTACCTGAGACCTCCCTGCTGTTAATAGATTGAGTTTAATCTCTAATACAGTATATGAGGGTCTTGACAGCATATAAAATCTTTTGAAAACTAGCTCTAACTTCTCTGCTCCTTAATTTCAAGTGTCGTATGACCTGATCTTAGTTAAAAAAAAAAAAAAAACAACCTCTGCCCATACTCCAGAACTTTCTAGGCCTTGGCACTTTTGCAGAGGTGGTTCCTTGGTGCACCTTTCTTTTGGCAAACTCCTGCTCATCCCTAAATGCTCAGGTAAAATATACCACTGTTACCATTTCCTGATGACTCCAGGCATAATTACTAACTGTCACTATTAACCAAGCTTTGAATGACAAGTTCCATCTAGCCAAAGCTATGGTTTTCCAATAGTCGTGTATGGATGTGAGAGTTGGACTATAAAGAAAGCTGAGCACTGAAGATCTGATGCTTTTGAACTGTGGTGTTGGAGAAGACTCCTGAGAGTCCCTAGGACCTCAAGGAAATCAAACCAGTCAATCCTAAAGGAGATCAGTCCTGGGTGTTCATTGGAAGGACTGATGCTGAAGCTGAAACTCCAATACTTTGGCCACCTGATGCGAAGAACTGACTCATTGGAAAAGATCCTGATGCTAGAAAAGGTTGAAGGCAGGAAGAGAAGGCAACAACAGAGGATTAGATGGTTGGATGTCATCACTGACTCAATGGATATGAGTTTGAGCAAGCTCCAGGAGTTGATGATGGACAGGGAAGCCTGGCATGCTACAGTCCATGGCGTTGGAGAGAGTCAGACACAACTGAACAACTTAACCGAACTGAAAATGACCCCATCTCCAGGTGACATCTGATAAGTTGCAAGCTGGGTTAAAACCTGAGATTCTTCCCTTATATAGTTTTTTACTTGGGAACAGAACACATCATATCTTTGTCTTTCTGGTGCCTGAAGCTAGCTGGATACTATAAAAAACAACTTGGAAGCTTTTGTTAGGAAAAATAAGGAGAGGAAAAAAAGACACTGATGTGCAAGAAGGAGGGAAAATATAGGGTCCTGATGAAATCCAAGACCCTAGTTCCGTATTTCTAAGAACCAAGGTGTTGGTGAGATCCTAACATTTTTATAATACATCCTCCTTTTTGCTCTTGCTAGCTTGAGTTTGGCTACTGGCACTCCCTAGCAAGCATCCTACAACAGGGCTGCACCATACATCCTTTCCTGTCTCACCAGACATATTCAGGCAGAGGAGAAAATCTGGAATTTTACTTCAAATGCTCACTCTTATTAAACCAGGAGACTTAAAAAAGATTTGCAAATTTCCCATTACTTAACCTTTGGAGCCTCAAATCAATTTTAAGGGATCTTGTGAAAATTTAAACATTTATCATGACTGGTTTCTAGCTTCTACCTTATCCCCATTCTCCAGCTTTTTCTTTATATATAAATTTGACTTATTTCCCCATGTTATAACAAAGATGTTTGAACAAAGGTCAAGAACATATATTTTCTAACCTCTTGCCACCTTGCTGATGGTTTGGCAGTTAAAAATATTTAAATTACTTGGGTTTTTGGTAAGAATAAAAGTGTGTTATATCAAGAGGAATATATTTTCAGTTTAAAAACCAAACTAAAGAAATAGGACATGTGCCCCAAACAATGAAAACTAGTAAAGCTAAGTATAATATGGTGAACCTCTTGACATGGATCTGTGGGCTGCCAAATGAAGCACTGGATTAAAAACAATTTTGCGTGTGCTTAACCTATCTACAACTGGCTCTTGACAGGCCTTTTATTGCCCAGATAGCAAGCACTTAGAATTTTTTCTTTTTAAAGTTTTTATTTTGTATTGAGGTATAGCAAATTAACAACGTTATGAGAGTTTTAGGTGGACAGCAAAGGGACTCGGCCATACACATACATGTATCCATTCTCCCCACAAACTCCCCCTCATCCAGGTACTACAGAACACTGAGCAGAGTTCCATGTGCTATACAGTAGGTCCTTGTTGGTTACTTATGTTAAATATAGCAGTGTGTATATATAGCAGGGACTTAGCTTTTATTCTCAAACTCTAGCACAGGGCCTGTCTATTTGTTAGATGTCCAGTAAACTTTGGTTGAATGAAGAAAAACATCCCAGGCTCCTGACAGCTCTGTTGCTTGGCCCATGTCAAGGTTATAGTCATTATCACTCTATTAATCAAAGGCCAGTTCAGAAAACAGAGACTGTGTTATATATTTCAAACAGAGGGGATTTAATACTGCATGAGGCCTCCGAAGTAAGCCAGAGGTCGCATCTCCATGAAGAAGTCACTCCACCATTGCCCTCTAGAGCCAGGGTAATAGGGTTAGCTTGCAGCTCAGGGCAGAGACCATGAGGAGTTGATCAGAACTTTGAAGAGGAGCAGTGCCCAGAGTGGCAGCCACTGGAGTCTCTGAGGGGCCGCACGGGGTTGATTCTGGTAGCACCCAAGGAAGCTGCGAGCAAGAGCAACTGCTCGCACTGAAGCAAGGCTGTCAGGAAGAGGAACAAAGTACAGAAATCGTTTTCTATTTGTTCCTCCTTCCAGTCTCCCTCTAGCTCAGTGTTTCTCCACTAGGAGTGGATTTTGTTCTCCAGGAGACACTGGCAATATTTGGAGACATTCTTGGCTGGTGCCGCATCTACTGTAGAGATCAGGAAACCTGCCAAACTTTCTACAGTTCAGGGGTCCCCTGCTCTGTCTAGACAGTGGAAACACCCCCAACAAAGAATTATCCAGCCCAGAAGATGATGGCACCAAGATGGTGATACAGATGGTCCCTGACTTAGCTCCCCCTCCCAAGGAACACAGCTAACAACTATCCAGGAATAAGACACCACTGAAAAAAACCCTAGAACACTTGAGTGAGGCCTCAACTAGAAAGCATGGCAGGCAGAGCTGATGGTCCTAAGAAAAGCCAGTGGCAGCACTGGGCCATGGGATTTGAAAAGTGATCTGGCTTAACCACTTAAAGAGCTAGGTTATGGCAAGACCACAGAGAGCGAGCCTTCCTGAGGTTAAGTTCAGCCTCCTGCTGCACCTGGCGGCAGTGGGGGCGGGGAGTGGGGGGGGGGGTTGTTTAGAGTCCTACTCATTGCTGAGTGCAGCTCCCTCCTGCTTCTGACCAGAAAGCCCCAGGGAACACCTGGAGGCTGCATGGGTGGTAGGGAGCTAATTCACGGTCCTGCTCACTCCTCAGTGTAGCTCCTGGCCCTGCCTGACTGCAAAGCCTGGCCTGACTGCCTGGAAGGGAAATTAAAAATGTGTCTTGAGACAAGAGAAAATGAAAACACAACATACCCTACCTTATAGAATACAGCAAAAGCAATTCTAAGAGGAAGGTTGATAGGGATAAATGCCAAAATTAAGAAACCAAAAAAGATCTCAAACAAATGCCCTAACTCTCTGCCTTGAGCCCAAACTTGGCAGAAGGAAAAAAATAATAAGGATTAGAGCAAAAATAAATGAAATAGAACAGAAAAACAAGAGAAAAGATTTTAAAACATCAATAGTTAGTTCTTTTTTTTTAAAGAAAAGACAAACTTATAGCTAGACTAACCAAGGAAAAAAGAGAGGACTATAATCAAACTGTAAATTAAAAAGGAGACATTACAACTGATACCCAGAAATTGAAAGGATCATAAGAGATATTATGAACAACTATACTCTATTTTACTGGGGTCAAACAATGTCTCCTGACATAGTACAGGAGACATGGATCAAGACCATTCCCAAGAAAAAGAAATGCAAAAAAGCAAAATGGTTGTCTGAGGAGGCCTTTCAAATAGCTGTGAATAGAAGAGAAGCAAAAAGCAAAGGAGAAAAGGAAAGATATCCATTTGAATGCAGAGTTCCAAAGACTAGCAAGGATAGATAAGAAAGCCTTCCTCAGCGATCAGTGCAAAGAAATAGAGGAAAACAATAGAATGGGAAAGACTAGAGATCTAAGAGGGTGGGATGATTTGGGAGAATGGCATTGAAACATGTAAACTAACATGTAAGAACGAAGCACAAGCCTATGTTCGATACAGGATACAGGATGCTTGGAGCTGGTGCACAGGGATGAGCCAGAGAGATGATGTGGGGTGGGAGGTGGGAGGGGGATTCGGGATTGGGAGCTAATATACACCCATGGTGGATTCATGTCAATGTATGGCAAAACCAATACGGTATTGTAAAGTAAAATAAAGTAAAAATAAAATTAAAAAAAAAAATAAATAAAGGACAGAAATGGTATGGACCTAACAGAAGCAGAAGAGATTAAGAAGAGGTGGCAAGAATACACAGAAGAACTATACAAAAAATTTCACAACCCAGATAATCACGATGGTATGTATGATCACTCACCTAGAGCCACTCACCTACAGACATCCTGGAATGTGAGGTCAAATGAGCCTTAGGAAGCATCACTATGAACAAAGCTAGTGGAGGTAATGAAATTCCAGTTGAACGATTTCAAATCCTAAAAGATGATGCCGTGAAAGTGGCTCTATTCCAGCAAATTTGGAGAGCTCAGCAGTGGCCACAGGACTGGAAAAGGTCAGTTTTCATTACAATCCCAAAGAAAGGCAATGCCAAAGAATACTCACACTACCGTACAGTTGCACTCATTTCACACACTAGCAAACTAATGCTCAAAATTCTCCAAGCCAGGCTTCAATGGTATATGAACTGTGAACTTTTAGATGTTCAAGCTGGATTTCGAAAAGGCAGAGGAACCAGAGATCAAGTTGCCAACACCCACTGGAACATTGAAAAAGCAAGAGAGTTCCAGAAAAACATCTATTTTTGCTTTATTGACTATGCCAAAGACTTTGACTGTGTGGATCACAACAAACTGTGGAAAATTCTTCAAGAGATGGGAATACCAGACCACCTGACCTACCTCTTGAGAAATCTGTACGCAGGTCAGGAAGAAACAGTTAGAACTGGACATGGAACAACAGACTGGTTTCAAGTATGAAAAGGAGAATATCAAGGCTGTATATTGTCACCCTGCCTATTTAACTTAAATGCAGAGTACATCATGAGACATGCTGGACTGGATGAAGCACAGCTGGAATCAAGATTGGTAGGAGAAATATCAATAACCTCAGATATGCAGATGACACCACCCTTATGGCAGAACGCATAGAAGAACTAAAGAGCCTCTTGATGAAAGTGAAAGGGGGAGAGACAGAAAATGTTGGCTTAAAACTCAACATTCAGAAAACTAAGATCATGGCATCTGGTCCCATCACTTTATGGCAAATAGATGGGGAAAAGGTGGAAACAGTGACAGACTTTATTTTTATGGGGGCTCCAAAATCACTGCAAATGGTGATTGCAGCCATGAAATTAAAAGACACTTGCTCCTTGGAACAAAAGTTATGACCAACCTGGACAGTATATTAAAAAGCATAGACATTACTTTGCCAACAAAGGTCCATCTAGTCAAGGCTACCGTTTTTCCAGTAGTCATGTATGGATGTGAGTGTTGGACTATAAAGAAAGCTGAGCCCTGAGGAAATGATCCTTTTGAACTTTGGCATTGGAGAAGACTCTTGAGAGTCCCTTGGACAGAAAGGAGATCCAACCAGTCCGTCCTAAAGGAAATAAGTCCTGGGTGTTCATTGGAAGGACTGATGTTGATGCTGAAACTCCAATACTTTGGCCACCTGATGCGAAGAAATGAGTCTTTGGAAACAACCCTGATTCTGGGAAAGAGTGAAGGAAGGAGGAGAAGGGGACGACAGAGGGTGAGATGGTCGGATGGCATCACCGACTCAATGGACATGAGTTTGAGTAAACTCTGGGAGTTGGTGTTGGACAGTGAGGTCTGGCATGCTGCAGTCCATGGGGTCACAGAGTGTCGGACACGACTCAGCGACTGAACTGAACTGATACTCAATAGAGAAGGTAGAGCACTGAAACACGATGCTTTTGAATTGTGGTATTGGATAAGATTCTTGAGAGTCCCTTGGACTGCAAAGAGATCAAACCAGTCAATCCTAAAGGAGATCAACTTTGAATATTCATTGGAATAACTGATCCTGAAGCTGAAGCTCTAATACTTTGGCTATATGATATGAAGAGTTGACTCATTGGAAAAGACCCTGACGCTCGAAAGATTGAGGGCAGGAGAAGGGGGTGACAGAGGATGAAATGGTTAGATGGCAGCACTAACTCAATGGACATGAGTCTAAGCCAACCCTGGGAGACTGTGAAGGACAGGGAAGGCTGGCGTGCTGGAGTTCATGGAGTCTCAAACTGTCAGACATGACTTAGTGACTGAACAATAACAAAACATACTCCATCAAACTGGACAAGCTAGAAGCCACTAAAAATTTCTTAAACCTACAACCTACAACACTGAATCAGGAAGATATAGAAAAGCTGACCAGACATGTTCAGTTAAGTTGCTCAGTCATGTCTGAATCTTCGCGACCCAATGAACTGCAACACACCAGGCCTTCCTATCCATCACCAACTCCCAGTTCAGTTCAGTTCAGTCGCTCAGTCGTGTCCGACTCTTTGCGACCCCATGAATCGCAGCACGCTAGGCCTCCCTGTTCATCACCATCTCTCAGAGTTCACTCAGACTCACGTCCATTGAGTCCGTGATGCCATCCAGCCATCTCATCCTCGGTCGTCCCCTTCTCCTCCTGCCCCCAATCCCTCCCAGCATCAGAGTCTTTTCCAATGAGTCAACTCTTCGCATGAGGTGGCCAAAGTAGCACGCTAGGCCTCCCTGTTCATCACCATCTCTCAGAGTTCACTCAGACTCACGTCCATTGAGTCCGTGATGCCATCCAGCCATCTCATCCTCGGTCGTCCCCTTCTCCTCCTGCCCCCAATCCCTCCCAGCATCAGAGTCTTTTCCAATGAGTCAACTCTTCGAATGAGGTGGCCAAAGTCCCCAAACCCATGTCCATTGAGTCAGTGACGCCATCCAACCATCTCATCCTCTGTCGTCCCCTTCTCCTCCTGCCTTCAATCTTTCCCATCTTCAGGGTCTTTTCTAATGAGTCAGCTCCTCGCACCAGGTGGCCAAAGTATTAGAGTTTCAGCTTCAACACCAGTCCTTCCAAAGAACACCCAGAACTGATCTCCTTTAGGATGGACTGGTTGGATCTCCTCGCAGTCCAAGGGACTCTCAAGAGTCTTCTCCAACACCAAAGTTCAAAAGCATCAATTCTTCAGTGCTCAGCTTTCTTTATAGTCCAAATCTCACATGCATACATGACCACTGGAAAAATCATAGCCTTGACTAGACAGACCTTTGTTGACAAAGTAATGTCTCTGCTTTTTAATATGCTGTCTAGGTTGGTCATAACTTTCCTTCCAAGGAGTAAGCATCATTTAATTTCATGGTTGCAATTACCATCTGCAGTGATTTTGGAGCCCAGACATGTTACTAGCAAGGAAATTTATCAGTAATCAAAAATTTTTCAAAGAAAAAAAAATCCAGGACCAGACAGACTTGCTGGCAAATTTTACCAAGTATTAAAAGAAGATCTAACACTAATCATTCACAAACTCTTCCAAAATATCAAACACTGCCAAACAAATTTTACAAGGCCAGAATTACCCTGATACCAAACACAGAAAAGTACACTCCAATAAAGACAACTAGAGCCAAAATACTTGGTGAATGTAGATGCAAAAAACTCAATAAAATACTAGCAAAACAAATTCAGCAGCACATTAATAGGATCTTAAACAATGATCAAATGAGATTTATCCCTGGGATACAAGGATGATTCAACATATGCAAATGAATACACATAACACGTCATATTAACAGAATTAAAGAAAAAAAATCTCAATAGATGTAGAAAAGCATTTGACAAAATTCAACATCTGTTGATGATACAAAACCAACAAATTAAGTATAGAAGAAATGTACCTTAATATAATGAAAGACATACATAATAAGTCCACAGCTGAGATCATACTCTTTATCCAAGTTTCCACACATGTAGATTCAACCAACTTCTGATTGTGTAGTACTGTACTGTAGTATTTATTGATTAAAAATCTGCATATAAATGGGCCCACACAGTTCACGCCTGTATTGTGAAAGGGTCAACTATATTTGTGCAAGCATGTGTGTGTGTTTGTGTACATATATGGCATAACCTAAAGGAAAGGAGATGACAAGGCAGTTTGGAAGTGAAGTTTGCAGTGTCCTAGCCCCATAATATATGTCAGAGTTGAGCATAAAAGGAACCCAAAATAGAAAATGTAGAAAAAGCAAAACCCAAGAACAATGGGGATCAAGTGGAAGGAAGAAATGTTTCAGTTTATATATTTTTATTGCTGAAAAGAGCATTGAAAACTTGTTACTCTAATCTTAATCATTTTATAGTAAGAAAACCAAACCTCAGAGAAGCAAAATGAATGAAGGAAGAAAATGTCTTTCTTTGACAGCAAATTTACAGATGAACGAGTTGAAGAATATTTTTTATCCATTTCAGACATGAATTTTTTGTACTTACATTAGAAAAACAAATGAATATCTGAAAAGATTTAACAGAAGCCTTTTAAGTGACATAAATTTATAGAAATATAAAGTTTCTGTCTTGTATTTTTAGGACTATTTGAAGAAAGCGAAAAGGATTTGTTAAAAATATAGGGTTAAAGGTTTTGGTTAGAGTTGCTATTCTTAAGAGTTGTTCATATAAAATTATAAAAAAAATCTGAGTTTGACTTTTGGTTAAGATTACACATACAGGTGATTCTACACAATTTTTGTCTTTCTCTGTCTGGAGTATTTCACTCAGGATAATGTCCTCAGGTATCATCCACATTGTTTGTGGGAAAGTTAAGAATTAACTTACTTTACAAAACAGTATTTTCCCTGGATAAAGACACATGTATACAAGTTCAATATCTTAGCCAGCAAATGTTTTTCATGGCATACAGATTGGTAATTAAAAAACCACTTTATGTATTTAAGGAGGCTCAATAAGTAAGTAAATATACTGTAAAGAAAGCCAAATTTTTCACTATTGGAGAAAGAAGTTACAAATAAGGAAAGGAGGAAGGCTAGAATACTTTGAAATCTGAGGTACTGGTGTGAACCTATTGCTTTTTAAAACATGTACTCAAATAGACATAGAAATAAATTTGCTACATGTATGTTCATGCACTAGTGTGTGTACACATGTGTGCAACTAAGCTCTGTCTATTGGGAGGGTCTGAAACAAATGACAACCCAGTGACAATGATTATGCTTAACATTCAAATCTTGCTTTCTGTGTACCATTCTCCAATATATTGAACCAGGGCTCCTGGAAAAAGTGCTCAATTCCAAGACCGGGATATGTAAAATGCAAGACTAACACGGAACATCTTATGGTTGCAGAAAATAAAGAAATACTTGATAAAAGATGCAGAGAGTGTCAAGTTGAAAACCACTGGAGCCAGTCTGAAAGAGCTCCCAAAGACCAAAGCTGGAACAATTTGAGTAACCAAAAATAACACTCATATTAGACTATATTTTAAAGAACAGAATAAAAATACATGAGGTCATGCTCATAGAAATACATCCTTCAATAAATAAATAAATGAAGGCAAAGGGACAGCTCTTCCTTCAGAAGAATTCCAGGTAATAAGTGTAGAAGAAATGGGAAAAATAGAAAATCATTATGAAAACAGTGCAGTAATAATTGTTACAGGCAAGAACCATCACTCAGTGCTAAAATTTGTGCTCTAGTGTTTGAAGACATGTAAGATATTTGCTCAGTCTCAAATTAAACCCCTGCCAGGATATTAATTATAAAATAAAAAATTGAAGTATCCCAATACCATGCTATTCTTGCCAAAAATGTACCACTTCAATTTCATCTTGAGAAAACACCAGAAAAATTTAAGGGATTTTGTACAAAATAACTGACCAGTGCTCTTCAAAGTGTCAAGGTCATAATAAACAAGGAGAGACTACTAACAGTCACTAACTTTACAGTTTTACAGTTCTTTATCTACCTAGAATTTCTTCAGATTGTTGACAAATCTACAATCATGGCAGATTTTAACATATCTCTTTCAGTAATTAATCGATTTTTAAAAACTTAGCCCTGCTTGATGAAGTATTTTTTAAATAGCTGCTTCAGAATCTTTTTCAGATACTTTCAACATCTCTGTTATCTTGGCATTGATATCAATGTACTGTCTTTTCTCTAAGTGGGGTGGGAAAGAGTAGAACTCACTATTTCACAGGTGGAATCAGCAAGTCTTGATGATTTTGTTTGTATTTCAAGTACATATGGAGCAAGGATGGAGAGGAAGAGGACTGAGGAGGCAGGTAGCCTCAACAAATTTCCAAGATCTTTGGCTTGGAAGACTGGGTACACTTCAGCAGCGTTTACTGAAACTGGATGTAAAAGGGAAGAACAGAGATGATGAATTTATTTCTCCCTATGTGGAGGTTGAGATGCTATGGGACAACCATCTAGAGATATCTGACAGGCAGTTGGGTATTTAAGCCTGAGCTCACAGAAAAGGGCAGACATAGAAATACAACTTGTGGACTGTTTTTGCCTAGCTAGTGCTTACAATGGTAAAATATGGTTTAGAATGGTTGATCAAAGAAACTGCAATGAGACCAGAAATATTTCAGTGAGTGGACAGAAAAGGAGGTTAATAGAGATTTAAAAGGAGGAGATTCAGAATGTGTGTCTGAAGTCCATAGAGTAGAAGAGTTTCAAGGAAGAGAGGACTGCCCATGAGCAGATGCAACAGATTAGTCCAGTAAGATAATGACAGAAAGGGGCTGTGGTCAATGGTGGCATTCACTGGATTCCTTATCTTGGTGAAAGCAGAAAAAGACCAGTGGATTGTGGAATGAAAACAATGCGAGCAAGTGGACTTAATTAGTGTATCCATTGTTTCTTCAATCTCGGTTTAAAAAGGAATGAAAGAACAAATGAGGCATTTAGTGAAAAGCATATGGAAGAAAACCATGTGATTCCTTGAGTCTGTCAAAAATACTTCTCTAAGCAATCATTGGTATTTGTTTTATCTCACAGGACTAGGGCTTCATCTTGGAAAGTGATAATGGGCTGCAAATATTTAGCAACTAAAACCCAAGTAATATAAAACCACAGATAGATCTTTGAGAAGCCCAAATCTCCAGAGCTGCTGCTTGAAAACAAAAATTCTCCATTAATATTGACCTGCTGTTGCCATGCAAAAGGAGCCAGAGGTAGCTAAGGCTTTGTAAATTAAAAGTAACCCCTTGAATCTCCTCTTGTACACCCTGCAGGACATGGGTACAAACTGCTTCGCTGTCTGAGCTCATTAATCAAAAGCGGACTGCTGCCCTATCTCCCACCACATCCCTGGTGGCCATCACATGTTAGGAACGCTAAACAGACCTACTACCAGGCCGAGGCCTCCTTTCTCCCACCGCCTGTTAAGAATAGCAACTGTACATGATGCTTGTCCTCCTGGTTTCTTTCTCCTGCTGTTCTCAGTGTTGTTTATAACGTGGGTTCAATTAGTTTCCTCGATCCTTCTAGGAGGAAGCTGATTTTCTAAGGATGCTCTGATTATTAAAAATAGAATCTCAGCAGCACAACTCCATATCTACAAGAAACTATACTCCAACTCAAAATTCTTTCATGGCATAATTTTTTTTCTGGTTTTAGAGAAGCTACAGCATTATTGGATGACATTGCTTTGGAAAGTGATATAGATTCAACCTGTGAAAGTAGAAAAGTTCTACTTTCTGTCTAATTCTTTTGTTCTAGCAAAAATAGTTTATTTACCTAGACTTAACATGATAGTGTTGACAAAGTGTTCCAAATAATGATTATTGCCTCCAAACCAAGAGCTGTCTATAAAGGTGTTAGTAAGGAAAGAACCAAAGGCGAATGCTCAGTTTTAGATGATAACATCATGAGAGATGCTGTCATTGGATAGGAAGGGGCAGACACGATGGTATGGTGTACCTCTCCACCCCTCAACAGCCTAAAAGGGAGCCAGGGTAGTAATTTACAAATTAAAAAAAAATTGATGAGAAAATGAAAAAATTTAGGTTATTTAATCTGTATAACAGAAATATAATGGGGAAAAAGTGACTTTGTGATTAACTATCCACGTAAAACTCATGTTAGATGTAAGCTGAATGGTGATGACTCCAAAGAAAATCTGGGTAATCATTGAACTATTGGGCATTTAACATGTGGGGCAAATTCTGTATGTACTAGAAAATTATGCTGTACAGAGAAACAAATATGCTGAAGAACCAGACCATTCATTAAAGGGTGCTATTTACTTCAAGATTTCATGATGTAGATTGTATACAAACTTTGAGTGCATAGATGTAGCACCTAAAAAGTTCAGCATATTTCCTAAACATCATAAAGCATTTGAATAAATAGAATTGGGGGGAAAATAAATACTTGGGGTAAATAACCTTGGATAATTTAGAGGAGGTTTGTAATTTATTTTTACCCTAAAATTTAAAGCTTAGCAATTTATTTCTTTTAATGTACAAATCGACAAAGGGATTTGAAGTAAAGCATTACTCATTCTCTTTAGATGTTCTTTTCATGCCCAAGTAACTACTTATGGACAGAATTATTCAGGATGGAAGTGATTATTTCTATTTTTATTTCTTGAGAGATAAAAGCTGTGTGAGAAAGGGGGTGTTGGCATGTTGACTGCTTCTGAATTAAAGCAAATGTTTTGGAAATGACCAATTAAGGGATCTTACTCCTCACTTACAATATTTGCAGAGATGGTCGAGGGAAAACACTGTCTCCTGATAGTGGACTTTTGTAAACTAAAAACAAGAAAAATAATGTGTGACTGGAGAAGACAAGGCACACGATGAAGAAAACCAGGCAACTTCCCTTCATAAACCACCAAGAAACTAGGAGCAATAAGACTTGAAGACTTAGGCTTAATTAGAGCTATTGTTACATCAAACTATATTGAAAAATTAGTTTGACTTATTTTAGAAAGTCAGTAATTGATCAATTGTTAGTGTGATACTGGTAGGGATTTTGGAATTGTGCTGAGTTATATATACAATACCTCATTTCATTTTGCAATTCAATATATATTTATTGTGTACCAATCAAACTGTAGACACTGTCCTGGTAGGTTAGGGTAGAGTAACAGAAAGACAGGAAGCTTACATTTGAGTTGGAAAGACATACAAGAAAAAGTGAATGAATAAACAATGTCGTTTTAGATATTACTAAATTATGGAGGCAATAGAGTCATGTGATAAGAAGTAACTTGAGAGAGGAAGTTACTATGCATAGGCTGCTTGGGGAACGTCTCTTGGTGTAGGTGACATCTGGGCTGAGATCCAAAGGCTGCAAATGAGCCAGCTGGGTAGACAGCCAAGAGGAAGAACATTCCAGACAACTGTCCTGAATGAAGGAAGGTTCCTGTTCCAAAGTTCCTCAATGTGGCATTTGGGATAGTTGGATGAGACGTGGTTGGAAAGGCAGAGGCCAGAATAGGCAGATAGCTCAATAGGTAAAGAATCTGCCTGTAGTGCAGGAGACCTGGGTTCGATCCCTGGGTTGGGAAGATTCCCTGGAGAAGGAAATGGCAACCCACTCCAGTATCCTTGCCTGGAAAATCTCAGGGACAGAGGAGCCTGATGGGCTACAGTCCATGGGGTCGCAAAGAGTTCGGGTATGACTGAGTGACTAACACTTACACACTATAGATCTTTCATGGCAATAAGTCTGGATTTTATACAAAATGCCATGGAAATCCTTTGAAGATCTGGTTTATGTTTTAAACTGTTGATTGGTGTTTCTGAGGAGAAGAACAGGTCACAGAGAAAAGTTAGGAGGCTATTGTAATAGCCCAGGTGAAAAACGGTGGTGGCTTTGGGCTAGGACAGTGGCAAAGGAGACGCAATGGATACAAATTGAGGTGATTTTAGAGGTAGCAACATCAAGCTTCCCCTTCCTTTCGTCTATGCTTTCCATTCTTCATCTCCCACCACTATGACCATCTGTACTGATTTTTATCTTTATATTTTTAGAATGTCTTTTAAAGAGGCAGCAGAACATAGTGGGTAAGAGTGATGCTCTACTGTTTCTAGGCTATGAGAATGTGGGCAAGTTTCTTGGCCTTTCTGTACTTCAGTTACCTGGAAATGAAAAAAAAAAAAAGTGTTGATCTCATGTCCCTGAGAAGATTAAACAGGATGGTGTATGAAGAGCCCTTGAAAAGTGCTGAGCAAATATGAGTGCTGAGTAATTGTTAGCTCTCATTATAATCATCATCATACAATGTTCTATACAGAAAGCTTGTCTACTACCAGTCTTCAACAAATGTAATGCTGAAATATCTTGTGATGACATGGATGAATTTTCAAATTCAATCAGACTTCTTATTATTTCAATATAATGTGGAAGCCCCAAATTGTAGAACACAAATATGAGAAAAGATACTTCTTCCATGGAATGGTAGGAAGTGCAGAGAAGAATGAGTATGTACACAGTTGGTAGATTTGATGGCGGAAAAATATTCACTTTGAAATAAACTTTCAGCAAATATTTATTAGGTTCTCACTGTGGCCAGGCATTTTATTACATACTCCTTGCCTGAACAATTGTGCTAAACACAAAATCTCTGCTCTGTTGGACTCTCTAGGGGAGCTGAGATGATGTTATTAACTGAGGCTGATGGGTTGGGGAGGAGATGGGAAGGGTTTAAATAGAGGATTAAAAAGAAAAAAAGATCATTCTAGGGAAATCTGCTTTTGAATTGTGGTGCTGGAGAAGACTCTTGAGTTCCTTCAACTGCAAGGAGATCAAACCAGTCAAACCTAAAGGAAATCAACTCTGAATATTCATTGGAAGGACTGGTGCTGAAGCTGAAGATCCAGTACTTTGGCCACCTGATATGAAGAGACGACTCACTGGAAAAGACCTTGATGGTGGGAAAGATCAAGGGCAGGACGAGAAGAGGGCAACAGAGGATGAGATGTTTGGATGGCATCACCAACTCAATGGACATGAGTTTAAGCAAACTCCAGGAGACAGTGAAGATCAGGAAACCTGTCATGCTGCAGTCCATGGGGTCACAAAAAGAGTCAAACATGACTTAGCACCTGAACAACAACAACAACAGGGAAATCTGGAAAGTTCTGATGCTCTGTTGTGTTTTAAATGAATTTAAAGTCTAGCTAATTTTGGTAAGGCTGTGTGATTTCTCTATCAGCATTCAGTCATCTAATGCAGGCATAGAAAGGTAGATAACTGAATTCATATAGTGGTTGGTTGGATTTGGGGCACCATGATGGGTCATGAAATCTAAGTTGGGTTAAGCAGCAGTGACGAGGAGGAGTGAATAAGAAAAGGATGCTGGGTAGGGAAAAAAATGGTGAGATTTACAAATTTTGAGTCTAGACATGGTAAATCAAGAATTTCAGTAGGAATTAGAGTGAGGTGGTTAGAGGATTCGGGGTTGTGGTCAAAAAGTCAAACATTCTTGAAGGTTTGGCAGGTGGTATGGTTACTGGTGATAAGGTACTGGGGGTAACATAGAAGTGTGAAACCGATAAGATGGGAGCAAAGTTCATCTTGTAGGAAGGTCAGGAGACTTGGATCCAAGGTGTTATCTGAGTCATCCAGAGGCTATGAAAACCACTGAGAGTGATGACGGGGGAAGAAATAGAAGAGAAGGAACAAACCAGAAACTCCAACTCAAATATCTAACAGGACCACGTAAATGAGTGAAGCAGGCCATGTAAAACCTCTTCCCAGCTCCAGCTGAATGTTGCCAGGCAGGAAAGTGGACTCAGTATTGCCAGAGTTCATGTTTTTGTTTTATTTCCCAGGCAAATCGGACATTTGGATTTATATTATGTAATTCTTCCCAGTTTTAAATGTTGACAACTAATTTAACTTTTAACAGATAATGAGCAGTCCAGGCAAAACATATTTTCAGGCCAGACTTGGCCCACAGACTTCCACTTTGCCACCACTGAGCTGAAGCCTTCCCTGGATGCTGTCTCTTATACACATCTAGAAAGGGGGTGTTGGCATGTTGACTGCTTCTGAATTAAAGCAAATGTTTTGGAAATGACCAATTAAGGGATCTTACTCCTCACTTACAATATTTGCAGAGATGGTCGAGGGAAAACACTGTCTCCTGATAGTGGACTTTTGTAAACTAAAAACAAGAAAAATAATGTGTGACTGGAGAAGACAAGGCACACGATGAAGAAAACCAGGCAACTTCCCTTCATAAACCACCAAGAAACTAGGGGCAATAAGACTTGAAGACTTAGGCTTAATTAGAGCTATTGTTACATCAAACTATATTGAAAAATTAGTTTGACTTATTTTAGAAAGTCAGTAATTGATCAATTGTTAGTGTGATACTGGTAGGGATTTTGGAATTGTGAGCAGAGCGGGGGGAAGGGGCAATGGGACTCCAGGACATGCATCTCTTAGGAGCAGCAGACAAGGCCACTTGGTGACCAGGACAGATCAAGACAAACACGAGACCACTTTGTAATCATGTCTGAACACAGACAAAGCACAAGCATCGTCCAGGCAAAATGATCAATCATTCCCCTAGCCTAGCCAATATGAGTGACTGCTACATCTTTATTAATCACGTATATAGCCTGGCTTCATTCCTCATGACTTACAGATATGATTTATTAAGATAGTCAGTCATAGAGTTACTTTTCCATCTAGATAACATCCAATCCAGACTCACCTGGATATTCCCAACACATGCTCAAACAAACCTAACACAAGAACAGATTCTCCACGTCCTTCTTTAGAATTTACTGAGCTTCCCCATAATTCCCATGGTGTGTAAACATCCCTCTTAGAACAAATCAATAAACTCAGCCTTTTTTCAACTATAGGTATGTTCCTGATAGTCTCTGGCCAGGGAGCATTGCCATGACTAAGGCTCTAACATTACAAAACTTTTTCTCCCATTGTAGCAAGCAAATCCCTGATACTTCAATTATCATAGAAGCTATATACCAAAATGAATTCATTATCAAAAGAGATGGGAACAACAAATTTCATCTTCAACATGGCCTTGGAGATACAACCTTAACTTCTGTATTTATTTGTATAGAGGTTTAAAATCTTGTGACACATAGCACCAGTCCCTGAAAAATGCAGTTTCTAGCATGCTAAGTCACTTCAGTCATGACCGACTCTTTGCAATCCTATGGACTGTCGCCCACCAGGCTCCTCTGTCCATGGGATTCTCCAGGAAGACTACTGCAGTGGGCGGCCATTCCCTCCTACAGGGGGTCTTCCCAACCCAGGGATTGAACCCTGGTGTCCTGCATTGCAGGCAGATCCTTTACCATCGGAACCAGATGGAACCACATTCCACTTGACTTCTTGGCACTAAAGATCTCAATGGGAGCTCCTCCTCCCCTTCATCACTGTGCGTGCTCAGTCATGCCCAACTCTTTGCGACCCCATGGACTGTAGCCCATCAGACTCCTCTGTCCATGGCAAGTATTCAAAGCAAGAATACTGGAGGGGGTTGCCATTTCCTTTTCCAGGGACTCTTCCTGACTCAGGGATTGAACCCATGTCTCTTGCATTGATTTTTTGGCCACTTGAGCCATCAGGGAAGTCACCCTCCATTAACTGATTTGAATAATTTTTTGAAACTAAGAAAAATTCTAGGTGTCAATTAAGATAAAAATAAAGGCAAAAAGTTCCAGTATATATTGTGATGATCATTTCACAATATAAATATTGAATTATTATATATCTGAAACTATTATAATGTTGTATGTAAATTATACCTCAATGAAAAAAGTCCTAAGACACAGTCAACTACAATTTGTCACCAATCAGCTCTGTTGGATACTTATTCTTTCCATCATATAATAGCATTTTGGGGTATTTATTACTTGCATGGCATATTTTTTTTTAGCTATTTGAGATATAGTGATGATGAATAAAACAGAGAGCTTATAATCTTCTGAGGGTGTGCCTGGGGAATGAGGAAATAGATAAACACATGCACAATATATTTTCAGATTAAAGTAAGCACTATGAAAACTAGGAGAAAATTAAAAGGCTAGAAATGATGGAGGTGAACAGGAGGAAAATCATTCTTGATAGGATGAGGAGGGATTTATTCTCTAAGGAGAAGACATTTGAATAGATACCTGAGCAGTATGAATGAGTATAGGGTCCTGATATACAAATAAATTTAGCATTTTTGTGGCTGGAGAGTGTTGGTTGGCCAAGGAGTTGAGGATGTGATGTGGTAGGTATTGAAGTCAGACAGCTACATGTGGGACAGGGCATGGAGAGCTTTGATGTGCCGTGTGAAGGATCTGGACTTTATTATGGATGTGATGGAAAGATACTGAAGGAATTTAAACAGGAGAATGATGCAATCTGACTTCCATCTTAAGATCAGTTTGGCCGTTTATGGGACTGGAGAGGCAAGAGAGGAAGCAAGGTGATAAATAAGGAGGTTATAGAAATACCCCAAGTTAGATGGGCTAGCGGCTTGTACTGAGTAGAGGAGCAATGGAAGTAGTGAGGAATGGTCAGATTTAGGGAATATTTGAAAGGAGAACTGACATGTCTTACTGATACATTCAAGGCTGATTCCTAGGTTTTAACCTCAGTAATACTGAAAAGCGGGATTATTCACTGAAATGGGGGAAGACTTAGGGAGGAGTGAGTTTTTGCGGGCTGATCAAGATTTACCTTGGAATCTGCCTGTAATGCAAGAGACACCAGTTCAATTCCTGGGTCAGGAAGACCCTCTGGAGAAGGGATAGACTACCCACTCTTGTATCCTTGGGCTTCCCTAGTGTCTCACCCGGTAAAAAAATCCTGCCTGCAATGTGGGAGACCTGGGTTCGATCCCTGGGTCAGGAAGATCCCCTGGAGAAGGGAAAGGCTACCCACTCCACTATTCTGGCCTGGAGAATTCCATGACTGTATGGTCCGTGGGGTGGCAAAGAGTCGGACATGACTGAGTGACTGTGACTTTCGCTCACTTTGCTATGCTTATAGGATGTTACAGGGCCATAAGCGGACACACAAGGGGTTGGAACACAAAGGGGAATATTTGTCTATTTTAGTACGTAGAGTTCTGTAAGTAACTCTAAGAAAGTTAGTTACGCCATTCACAAAAACAAGCTTATTCATCAGGAGGCAGCCCAAATCTACCTAGTCAGTTCCACCCAAGAAGTCTCTTCTAGATTTTTAAGGACAAGGGCCTATTATAACAGATTTTATTTTATAATATCTGGACCTTTTCTCCTTTCACCATGACCTCCTTGTTGAGTCTTGTTAATGTGAATTCTGGGCGTATTTGAAACCTCTCTAGGCTTCAGTATTTCATAGATTTGGTCAGCAATGATCCTTTTGACTGAGCAACTGAACCAAACTGATTCTTTCCTGCCCCTATTTCTACAGACATAGCCTTCTGGTGTCCTGCCTCCACCAGGAGGTTACTTATGTTCTTTGGGAATGAAAGGTACACACCATGACAGTGATGTTGTGAAGCAGTATTCTAACAAATGAGAAGCTTTTCAAAGATGCATGGGTTTAGAAGCAGGCACTATATGTCAGAAAAATTGAAGCAGAACACAGGAGGAGCAGTGAATGTAGATGCAAAGAAAGGCTATTTAGGGAATTTCAGGAGCTGGAGCCTAGGAGACACAAGGTTAAGTAGTGGGTCATTTGACTATGAGGGAAAAGTGTATCTAAATTAAAATAGTAGACCTGGAGCTTAGAAATGGGAGGCCCCTCCTTCTTGAAATACCTAGCTCATGGAGAAAGAACTCAATTTGGGCTTAAAAGTAGAGAGAACCAATTATAAAGTATGATTACACCAAGAGGGACCCCAAAGGTGTGGCTTTCTGAATGGAATGAAGTAAAACAGAAAGTACATATGAATGTTTGTGTTTAAGCTAGTTGAGTCATCAAAGGCCTATAACAAATCTAACTCACGTCAATTATGTCTCAGAGAATGCGGTCCTTTCCTTAAAGGTTTAGAGAGATTAGCTCAAATGCCCACTAAAGGACATATGGAAAGTTTCACCATTCCCTGTACATTTCCACAGTTTCTCAGGAAACTTACATTTCAAGTACTTAATGGCTGCCATATTGGACAATGCAAGTTGAGAGCACAACTAAAATTTAACTATTAGATATTTTGTTTCCCAAAGTCTTTTCCCTGAGAAAAATTTAAAGGCCCTGGTATTCTGTGGGACATCCTGGCCTCTTGATATCTGATTGTTTCTCTGTCTTCTCTTCCTCCCCTGTGTTCTCAGGAGCAAAAGAGAAAGAAATAAGATGGAAATAAATTCATCCAATTTAATTATGTAGAGAAATTAGCCTTCTCTAGCCCTTAGCTTGAATCCCAGAATTTCCTTGAAATACCAGCAGTTCTTAATTTCCACAACACTGTTGTGTTGTGGTTTCAAGAATACACAGAAGAACTGTACAAAAAAGATCTTCGTGACTTGGATAATCACGATAGTGTGATCACCCACCTAGAGCCAGACATCCTGGAATGTGAAGTCAAGTGGTCCTTAGAAAGCATCACTACAAACAAAGCTAGTGGAGGTGATGGAATTCCAGTTGAGCCATTTCAAATCCTGAAAGATGATGCTGTGAAAGTGCTGCACTCAATATGCCAGCAAATTTGGAAAACTCAGCAGTGGCCACAGGACTGGAAAAGGTCAGTTTTCATTCCAATCCCAAAGAAAGGCAATGCCAAGGAATGCTCAAACTACCACACAATTGCACTCATCTCACACGCTAGTAAAGTAATGCTCAAAATTCTCCAAGCCAGGCTTCAGCAATACATGAACCGTGAACTCCCTGATGTTCAAGCTGGTTTTAGAAAAGGCAGAGGAACCAGAGATCAAATTGCCAACATCCGCTGGATCATGGAAAAAGCAAGAAAGTTCCAGAAAAACATATATTTCTGCTTTATTGACTATGCCAAAGCCTTTGACTGTGTGGATCACAATAAACTGTGAAAAATTCTGAAAGAGATGGGAATACCAGACCACCTGACCTGCCTCTTGAGAAACCTGTATGCAGGTCAGGAAGCAACAGTTAGAACTTGACATGGAACAACAGACTGGTTCCAAATAGGAAAAGGAGTACATCAAGGCTATATATTGTCACCCTGCTTATTTAACTTACATGCAGAGTACATCATGAGAAACACTGGGCTGGAGGAAGCACAGCTGGAATCAAGACTGATGCTGAAGCTGAAACTCCAATACGTTTGCCACCTGATGTGAAGAGCTGACTCATTTGAAAAGACCCTGATGCTGGGAAAGATGAGGGCAGGAGGAGAAGGGGACGACAGAGGATGAGATGGCTGGATGGCATCACCTACTCAATGGACATGGGTTTGGGTGAACTCTGGGAGTTGGTGATGGACAGGGAGGCCTGGCGTGCTGCGGTTCATGGGGTCACAAGGAGTCAGACACGACTGAGAGACTGAACTGAACTGTTGTGTTAAATCAAACTTGTGAGCATGGGAACTGCAAGCTGGCTTTGTACATCTTTTGGTAACTGAGCTAGGACTGCCTGTAGTACTCTTAAGGTTTTAATTTCTTAAGCAAAGACCAACCTTCTCCTAGTCCCTAAGTAGTAACTGTGTGGAGACAGTAATTTTGTTTATTGAGTTGTATATTTATATTTACAGTGATTTACTATTTATAATCTGAGATTTCTGTGCACAGATTTAAAATTCCTCATTCCCATATATTGATTTAGTAGTGTGTTTTGTTCTTTGGGGAAATGTTAGAAAAAGGATTCCATTTTAGGAGAAAAACAGTGAAATTCTCCAAGTTTCAAAATGCCCTTTTTCCCCCTAGAATAAAGGTGGCAGAAGTTGCCCAACTAGCAGTTTGAAGTCTAATGTGGGCTTTTGTAGGCTTGCCTATTTTATAATTTCTTATCAAAGGAAACAAGACGGTTGAACTAACTCTAAAAATATCTAATTTTATGTCTGAGATCATTTTTTAATGTTATGCTGCTGCTGCTGCTAAGTCGCTTCGGTCATGTCCGACTCTGTGTGACCCCATAGATGGCAGCCCACCAGGCTCCCCCATCCCTGGGATTCTCCAGGCAAAAACACTGGAGTGGGTTGCCATTTCCTTCTCCAATTTATGAAAGTGAAAAGTGAAAGTAAAGTCGCTCAGTTGTGTCTCTTAGCGACCTCATGGACTGCAGCCTACCAGGCTCCTCCATCCATGGGATTTGCCAGGCAAGAGTACTGATTTAATGTCATAGGTTGCAAGCAATCATACTTAAGACATAAGCAGAATACTCTTTGACATAAATTGCAGTAAGATCTCTTTGAGCCACCTTCTAGAGTTCAGTTCAATTCAGTCGCTCAGTCTTGTCTGACTCTTTGGGACCCCACTGACAGCAGCACGCCAGGCTTCCCTGTCCATCACCAACTCCCGGAGCTTACTCAAACTCATATGCATCAGGTTGGTGATGCCACCCAACCATCTCATCCTCTGTTTTCCCTTCTCCTTCCACTTTCAATCTTTCCCAGCATGAGGGTCTTTTCCAATTAGTCAGTTCTTTGAATCAGGTAGCCAAAGTATTGGAGCTTCCACTTCAACGTCAGTCCTTACAATGAATATTCAGGACTGATTTCCTTTTGGATGGACTTTTGGATCTCCTTGCAGTCCAAGGGACTCTCAAGAATCTTCTCCAACACCACAGTTCAAAAGCATCAATTCTTCGGTGCTCAGCTTTCTTTATAACCCAACTCTCACATCCATACATAACTACTGGAAAACCAAAGCCTTGACTAGACAGACCTTTGTTGACAAGGTAATGTCTCTGCTTTTTAATATGCTGCCCAGGTTGGTCATAACTTTCCTTCCAAGGAGTAAGCATCTTTTAATTTCATGACTGCAGTCACCATCTGCAGTGATTTTGGGGCCCCCCAAAATAAAGTCAGCCACTGTTTCCCCATCTATTTGCCATGAAGTGATGGGACCGGATGCCATGATCTTCATTTTCTGAATGTTGAGCTTTAAGCCAACTTTTTCACTCTCCTCTTTCATCAAGAGGCTCTTTAGTTCTTCTTCACTTTCTGCCATTAGGGCGGTATCATCTGCATATCTGAGGTTATTGATATTTTTCCTGGCACTCTTGATTTCAGCTTGTGCTTCACTGAGCCAGCATTTTGCATGATGTACTCTGCATATAAGTTAAATAGACAGGGTGACAATATACAGCCTTGACGTACTGAGAGTAAAAACAAAAATAAGCAAATGGGACCTAATTAAACTTTTCACAGCAAAGGAAATCATAAGTAAGATGAAAAGACAACCCTCAGAATGAAGAAAATATTTGAAAATGAAGCAACTGGCAAAGAATTAATCTCTAAAATATACAAAGAGCTTGAGTAGCTCAACATTAAAAGAAACAAAAATATAAAAAAATGAGTGGCAGATCTGCTCCTTTCTGTTCTGCTTTGCTTTCTCTAACATACAATGTCTGCTTCTAAATAGACATTTCTCCAAAGATGGTATACAGATGGCCAACCAACACATGAAAAGATGCTCAGCATCATGAAATATTAGAGAGATACACATCAAAATTACAATGAGATATTACCTCATATTGGTTACAATGGCTGTCATCACAAAATCTACAAACAACAAATGCTGGAGAGGGTGTGGAGAAAAGGGGGCCCTCTTGTTGGTGGGGATGTAATTAATAAAGCCTTGATGGAGAACAGTATGGAAGTAAGCTGGAAAGGGAAAAACAAATATTGTATATTGACACATGTATATGGAATCTGAAAAAATTCATACCGACAATCTTATTTATTAAGCAGAAATAGAGACACAGATGTAGGGAGTAAAGGTATGGATACCAAGGGGGAAGGGGAGGGTATGGGATGAATTGGCAGATTGGGATTGACATGTATATATCACTGATGCTATGTATAGAATAGATAACTAATGAGAACCTACTGGAGAGCACAGGGAACTCTACTCAAAGCTCTGTGGTGACCTAAATGGGAAGGAAATCCAAAAGCAAGGGGATATATATACAGATAACTGATTCACTTTGCTGTACAGTAGAAACTAACACAACATTGTAAAGCAACTATACTCCAATAAATTTTTAAAAAATATTAAAAAAATTTTTAAGTCATACTTAAAAGATGCATTAAAAGAGAGTACACAATCAATCAGTCAATCAAACAAATTAACCGTAGACTTTTGCTAATGGTTTTTGTGTTTAGTGGGGTACCAGAAGATGAAGTTGTAATAGCAATTCTAATGATCATAGTAAACAGATCCTTGATACAGCAAAAGCTAACTTCATTATAAATGCATTTCATTTCTAGAGGATTTATTGTTGTTGCTACTAAGGAAATTCTTCTGGCCAGACTCATTTGTCTCCTTTGATCGGGTAGAGAATCAATGATGGCCTAGAATTTTTAGTAT
This sequence comes from Cephalophus harveyi, assembly GCA_006410635.1. Lineage (NCBI taxonomy): Eukaryota > Metazoa > Chordata > Mammalia > Artiodactyla > Bovidae > Cephalophus > Cephalophus harveyi. The sequence goes on from SJYT01024433.1 coordinate 71,293, forward strand.
CAGTAACTCCAATGAATCCTATGCTTTGACACATTCCTAGACCGATGAAAATTTATGGCTACAGTCATGACCCAGATGAATTCAAATTCCCTATGTGACTTTTGAATTAGCAAAGGAAAATTAAATGGTATACCTTATGCTTTCTCAGATGTAAGGAGTTTGAGATTTTATAGTTCTTTAAAAATTATTAATCTATGTATGTAGTACATAATCATTCCCGAATGAATAGTTGAATAACCAGATCATTCCATTTTGTTACCATAATATAAAACCAAGTTCACTGTAAAAATAAGAGGATTAAAAATGAGAGGTTTCTCATGCTATCATTATAACAGAAAGTGGAAATGTGCTTTAATAAGATCTAAAATTGAGGGGTTTTGGAGAAAATCTTTTTTAGGGGAAGCATTATTCTTTTTCTTGTACTTACTACCCTTGTCAACAGTTTATTTTCACATACATTTATCTGAGCCTCAAAAATGAAAGAAGCCAGTTGAGAAAAAGGATGAAGCCTACTGTCCTCTGACATTTTATCTACTGGACACAGAAAGGAAATCTACAAAGTAAAATATTTTGTTTTCCCTTGAAGAGCTCTTTCTTCCTCCTTGCTTCTCTAACCTTCAACATGTAAATAATTTCTAATCAACAGCTAGTTCTGATTCTATCCTGGGCCAAAGATCTCTATTCCCAACTGATCAGTGAAACTTCGGCCATATTAAACAATGACCATATTAAAGCTCAGATGTTTACAGTTGAATCCCCAAACTTCCAACCTATTGTTTCAGTGGTACCATTCTTCAGCTTACCTTGATACAAAACTGCAAATTCACCCCTGAATTCTTCCTATTTCTTCTCACCTCTATCCATTAGCCAATGACAAACCACTCCAGTACTCTTGCCAGGAAAATCCCATGGACGGACGGAGGAGCCTGGTAGGCTACAGTCCATGGCATTGCAAAGAGTCGGACACGACTGAGCGACTTCACTTTCACTATCCATTAGCCAGCTGACTCTGTTGCTTCTTTAAAAAGTCTTTGCTTCCTGTTCATGCCACCTTCGTTCTAGCTGTGGCTCTTACCTTCCATGTGAATAGTGACAATGATCCTCCATCTGACCTCCTGTAGTCTGTGTTTTCTTCTTCCAGTTTATTGTATTACTTCCACCATGATTAACATCCTAAAATAATCAGGCGTAGGGCAGGGAGCGGGGGGAGTGGTGGAATGTAGGCAGTTTGAGATCAACCAGGACAAATCAGGATCAGAAAGGATCTAGAAGATTCAGTGTTGCAGCCAGCCAGTGAGAGATCAAGTTCAAAGAGGCATAGACTGGGTAGAAAGATCAGTGGGTTTTATGCTCTGTTGTGCTTAGTCACTTAGCTGTGTCTGCGACCCTATAGACTCTTTCTGCGGGGATTCTCCAGGCAAGAATACTAGAGTGGGTTGCCATGCCCTCCTCTGGGCATCTTCACAACCTATACTATAGGTGGATCCTTTACCGTCTGAGCCACCAGGGAACCCTAAGAATACTGGAGTGGGTAGCCTATCCCTTCTACAGGGGATCTTCCCAAACCAGGAATTGAACTGGGGTCTCCTGCATTGCAGTTGATTCTTTATGCTTAGCTACCAGGGAAGCCCTGTGGGTTTTACAGGTGAAGCAGGAAAGAAGTTGAAACTCAAAAGAGTCTTCTGAGAAAGAATCAGGTGGTCAAGTACAGTTAAGTCAAGAAAAGGAGGATTTTGAGTCTCAAAGTAAAATATGATACAGGTGACCAGGAAGAATAGCTGCTGCCTCCCTTGTAGATGGTCAGCTCCGTTATGGCTGCAGTTCAGTTCAGTCCAGTTGCTCAGTCATGTCCGATTCTTTGTGACCCCATGAATCGCAGCATGCCAGGCCTCCCTGTCCATCACCAACTCCCAGAGTTCACTCAGATCTTGGTACTGTCCCCTCTTATCTAGAGCATGACTCACATGCACATAGGACCGTCATCCCACAGCAGAAGGTGTTTTTCTCAGCCCTGTTCACTTCTCCCAGCTGCTGTTGGATACCCTGGACCTACTGTTGATGACCATAACCGAAGAGGAGTGAGAGAATTAGGCATGAACCCTGATCTTAAACAGATTAAATTTACTAGTTTTACCTGGAGATCACCCTATACATGGTAATTCCTAACTGACACTTTACAGTCACTCTGACTCCAAACTAAGTATCTAGCTCCATCCTGCTATCGCTTAGTCTTTCTGTCTAAACACTCTCCTACTCTTCTCTGTTAAAGCTTATCACAGTGATCTGGAGTCAGACTGCATGGTTGAAATTTTTGTTTTACCATTTTCTAGCTGTGTGATGGGCTTCCCTGATAGCTCAGTTGGTAAAGAATCTTCTGTGTGATATGACAAAATCACTTAGCCTAAGTTACAATTTCCTCTTGTGTAAGAAATGTAATTTCCTCATTGACCCTGGGTCAATGTTGTTTGAACTGCATGGGTCCACTTACATGTGGATTTTTTCCTCCCCACTAAATACATACTACAATACTACACAATCTGAGATTGGCTGAATTCCCAGACACAGAACTGTGGAAATAGAAGGCTGACCATAAGGTCATATGCAGATTTTCCACTAAGGGAATCCTTGCTTTGTTCAAGGGTTAGCTGTAATGATAAGAGGACCTAATTCATAGGGGGTTTGTATGCAATAAATGAGACAATAAATGAAAAGCATTTAGTATATTTCCTGGGTCTTAGTGATGATGTAAATAATAAATGTTAAACTGATACTAATGCCTAATCTTCACCTACTTTTCAAAGTCCAAATCAAGATACTACTACATCATATACTGTGTTAAGAGAGTGGACTCTAGATTTGCATCCTAGTTCTGCCACCTAAACTAGATACATAACTTTTGCAAATTTCTACACCTATGCCAATGCTGACAGTATTTCCTACTTCACAGGCTTGTCACTGGGCTCAGGTAGAAGCCGAAATCTGACCATGGAACGTGATGTGATTGTGTTGCCCAGTACTGCACATTATTACATTATTAACTAGTGTTACATGAGTTGCTGAATCATAAAATGGAAGGGGATCAGTGAGATTCCATTGCAGAATAGGAACTGCTAATCGATATTGGATCTGAGGAGGTCTGGGGTCACAAGCAGGTAGGTCAGACTCGTCTGCTTCTATTGTTGCTGCCTCTCTTTCGGCTCTTATCTTTGGCCTCACAGAGAATTCCCAGGAACTCATTCATGAAGGAGGAAAAAATGTGGGCCTGAGTCACTGATATATCTACTTGGGATATTAGCACCAGGCAGGGTTGGATATTATTGCACTATAGCTGCGCTTAATGAGGGGAGGCTCCAAGAGACAGTGGTGAAAGTGTATTGATATCAAACCAATAGGCGTAACTGTAGGTGAGGCTTTTGCTCACTTTGTCTGGAAAGAGATGCTACATCACAGATCCAAACTGATGTTTGGGCAGGAGCCAGTGGGCTGGCCAGGGGATTGGGCTCTGGGAGACTCAGCTGGAAAATTGAAGAGAAGGAAGTCTCTGTATATGGATCACTTGGAAGGGCTTCTTTCTCTTTCTGGTGTGTTCTTTCCCAGGATCTTACCATGATTTCTCATCTGCAAGATGAGAAGGACTGTGTTTAGAACCCTGGCAATTCCCTGGCAATGCCCATTAGCATTCCTTTGTTAGTAGTTCTGCTCAGTGGAAAATAGCAACAACCCCAAATGACAAAACCACCCAGTACTCAGATCCTGAAGGTTATCCTTCCACATAAAAATCCCTTTGCAGTTGAAGTGCTTGCAGGGGTAAGAGAGACATGGACTGTGAGGTGGCAGAAGGCAATTAGGCCTCTTGACCAGCTCTAGGAATAGGGACTGAAGCAGCTGTCTGAGGTTTGCTAATAATTCGATGATCTCTTTTTCATTCTACTATCTTATATGAAAACTAGGGTTTTAGATTTCAGGTAGTAGGAAAATTGAATTGATATAAACTTAAGATGAATGTTTATTCACCTAGGCTGAAGATACAAACTTTTCAACTAGCTGAATGTCAAAAGTAGAAGCTGAAGAGCAGCTTTTGATGCCCAGCACCCAGCACTTTGACAGACAGCACCAGTTTTGTTTTTCCAGATCTACACCTTTATGCTCCCTGTTCTATATCCAAAGAGGTTGACCTGTCTGGGTTACATCCTCAAGCAGAGTTGTAAGTGTCAGAGTCCAAAACGCAGCCTTTTAACCACCATATTGTGCAGGGTTGTATCTGCATGAAGATGCCTTTGTGTTCTCAGACGAAGGGTAAGAGACCTAAGTGACTTGGGTGGAAGCTGAGGAGCTCAGTGTCATGTCCAGTAGCAGTGGGTGTGGCAGCGATGGTCAGGGTCTGTGACAGTATCCGGGGCAGCCCTGGTGTGTAGCTGTGTCTGCTGATGATGGCCTGGATCCTCATTCCTGATGTTTAGTGTTCATGGCTTCTGAGATCCAACCTAGCTCCCCAGTCTGCTCCTCCAGCTTTCTATCAATTCTCTGAGCCACTAAGTGCCTTTGAAATTGGATCCAATAAATCAATTATTTTTTCTAGGTTTCCGGATACACTTTACATTGTGGTGGGTTGAAGGGTGAGGCCAGTAAACAAATAAATAAGCAAAAGAAATATAAAAAAGTGATAATTGTGTACAGAGACTGAAATAGGTTTATTGAGAGGTTATTTTACATCAGGTGTCCTGCGAAGACCTCACTGTGGAGATGACACTTATGAGGAGATCTGAAAGATAAGAAGGAATCAGTCATGTGAAGATTATGAGGACAACAATTCCGTAAGGAGGAAATGGCCTCAAAGGCCTCAAGGTGGGGAATGAAACCAGCAAGTTTGAGGAAGCAAAAATAGAGTACCAGGGTCAGAGGAATGAGAAAGGGCGGGGAGGGCAGGATCAGTATGGCTTGGGGACCATGGTGAGGAGGTTTTTCTAAACTGTGACGGGAAACCATTCTGGGGGCAGTGGTTAAGAGGGAGGTAATATGATTGCATTTGTATTTTAAGAATGGCCACTCGGGCTACTGGGTGAAGAATGATTGAAGGGGCTAAGAGTAGAAACAAGGAGATGATATGAATTAACATCACAGCCTCGTGATCACTACTCGGACGGTTCAAGAAACTATAAAGAAGGCATTTATAGGGAAAAGGATTCAAGGGTCTCACATTTCAAAAATTCAAGAAGAATTAAAGATGCCTGAGATTTCTGGCTCCAACTCAAGTATTGATTTATCACATTATCCCATTGTCAGAGTGGACATAATAGGAATGGAATAAGTGCTGTCAATGATCCTGCACTGACTTTGAATAACAACACACAAGCACTCTTTGCTAGTTATAGAGGCAAGTAATAGAGACCATTCGAACACCACTTTCTTTTATTCTCATTGATGTTTTCTCCTTTTTCTTTACTTTCATCTGTGCCATTTTGTAAGACACAAAATGATCACATATAACAGGAGAGAAGAGACTCAGATATTAGATGGAGGAGTAGAAGCTTCTTTTAGCCTTGGTAGGACATCTTGGCTTTATTTTGCTTTTTTCTTTAGACTGAGAAGAAAACAAAGAGAGAACAATGGGCATGGAGAGGGAGAAAGGAGCAGTGGGCTTAAGATATAATCTACAGTGAAGATGGGCACAGAGGGGAGAAGAGCGAGAAGGGAAAAGGGAAACTGGGATGCAGAGATGAGGACAAGAGTGAAAACAACCTGAGAAGCTGGAAGAACAGCAACACCAGACAACAGGTCCCTTCTCCTTCCCACGACTCCACTCACACTGCTGGTCTCCATCCACACCCATCACACAAACAGTGTAAACCTAACACAACAAGAACCTCTTGGGTGTGTGCAGGTGGTATATCTGGATGAAATGACTAAGTTAGAACTAAGAGCCTTTCAATTTTGGTTTCATAGCTTTAATTTAAATGCTCCTGCTGTGCTTTATGAGGTCTAAATATAGTCAACATATCTGCTCCATAACTTCTCAACTATTAAGTGTAGATTTAACTCCATGAGGCCATGCTACCAGCTGTCTCCCTGGGGAACCCTGAGGAGGGTAATATTCATATATGTGGGAATGGAAAGAGTCAAGTAAGGCTGGTGGAGGCGTGAAGGTCACACACAACTCGAGCTCCTATGGACCAGAGAGGGATCCTTTTCTCTCTACCCCTACCCTTTTGTACCCATTGTTACCCAGGTAACAATGTAAATGGCTGTACTGTTTGACATTCATTTGTGTGCTATGCTAAGTCACTTCAGTGTGTCCGACTCTTGCGACCCCATGGACCGTAGCCCACCAGGCTCCTCTGTCTATGGGATTCTTCAGGAAGGAATACTGGAGTGGGTTGCCATTTCCTCCTCCAGGGGATCTTCTTGACCCAGGGATCGAACCCTGGTCTTGTCTGTCTTCTCTATTGGCAGGTGGGTTCTTTACCACTAGCACCAATTCAGTTGTGGAGGAAAAAAAAAAATTCTATCCCAGATATATATCTAGAATCTAACCTGGCTAAAAGATTATGTAGAAAATTATTTATTCTAGGGTATCAAAAGGCTTACACAACTGTTAGGTGGGATGAAGCAACAAATTCTATGTTGGGCTTTCAGGAATGAATCCCAAAGTCACATGCAAAACTGGGCTTTTAAAAATGCAGCTGACTTTTCTGTGATCAGTAAGCTGTTGGTTTCAGTCCAGCCACCATTTCTGCAGTCAGGATAGCCTACAATCAGGAAGGTGTTGGCTACTGCTGCCAAAGGTAGAACACCACCAATATCCTTCATATTTTTTTTTTTTGGCCATACCATACAGCATGTGGAATCTTAGTTCCCTGACCAGGGATAGAACCCAAGCCCTCTGCAGTGGAAGCATGGAGTCTTAACCACTGGACCACCAGAGAAGTGCCCAATGCCACTTCTTAAAATCTGTACCTGTACCTGGGAAACGGAGGCCCAGTATGTACCACACATGAAGGTAATGACTGGACACTGGAACTTTTTCTAACACAGCCAACAGAGAAACAGATGACTCTACAATCTTTGTTGACAGAAAAAACAAAAGCAACAGCAGGAACAGGGTAGGAAAGTAGGGTGACATGCTTCTCGCTTTTGACTTCCAAATTTAGGCAAGTTCACCTTATTTCTAAAATGTAACCACCTCCAGGTCTTGGCAATAATTTATTCAATATGACACCAAAAATACAGACAATAAAATTGAAAATAGACAAGTAGGATTCTATCAAACCAAAAAGCATAGTAAAGGAAATGATCAACAGAGTAAGAAGGCAATGAATGGAATGGGAGAAAACGTAAGAGGTTAATATTAAAAAAAAAAAAACAGAAACTATTATAATTCAACAAAAACAACAAAAGACACTAAAATAACCCAGTTTAAAAATGGGCAAAGAACTTGACTGTGTCCCCCTGGAGATTTTAACTCTCAGACCTGTCCACCCCCACAGTTCTGGTTTTCCTACTCTGGCACTGGCTTCCATGAAGGTGGAACAGCTCTGTGTTTCTGCTCTGCTAAGCTGTGATTCTCTGTGTTTGCCTGTTGGCTTCAATGATTTTGGAGGCAGCTGTTTGTCCTGTGATCTCACTTTTCTTACAGATCTAAGGAGAGTTGTTGATTTTTCAGTTTGTTCAGTTTTTTACTTGTTATAAAGTGAAGTTGCTCAGTCGTGTCCGACTCTTTGCGACCTCGTGGACTGTAGCCTACCAGGCTCCTCCATCCGTGGGATTCTCCAGGCAAGAGTACTGGAGTGGGTTGCCATTTCCTTCTCCAGGAGATCTTCCCAACCCAGGGATCGAACCCAGGTCTCCCACATTGCGGGCAGATGCTTTACCATCCAAGCCACCAGGGAAGACTCTACTTGTTATAAAGGAGTGGTGATTTCTAAGTCCCTTGCATGCTGAACTAGAAACTGGAAGCTATGTGTTACTTTTTTATTATTTAACTTCTATTAATGCAATGTGGCACAGTGGTAAAAAAATCCGCCTACCAATTCAGCAGCGCAAGAGATTTTAGGTTCAGTCCCTCCCCTGGAGGAGGGAATGGCAATCCACTCCGGTATTCTTGCCTGGAGAGTCCCCATGGACAGAAGAGTCTGGCGGGCTACAGTCCGTGGGGTCACAGAGTCGGATACGACTGAGAGACTGAGCATGCAAGCAGTGTGATGGATAGCTAAGATAAGTAGTCAAGAGGAGTATAACAAATCAAACATAATGTGTTTTTAAATTAAATGGGGTTTTAAGCCTATATTGTGTAAGTTTCAAGACAGTGTTAAATAAAGAATTGTATATAAATATTCAGAATTCTTAATTTTTGGATATGATGGTAGCATTTTTCTAGGTACCTTACGGAAGAATATTTTTATTGCTAAATTTACCTGGCAATTGATATATAATTTCTTATTATGTAGTAGGGGATAGACGGAGAAGGCAATGGCACCCCACTCCAGTACTCTGCCTGGAAAATCCCATGGATGGAGGAGCCTGGGAGGCTGCAGTCCATGGGGTCGCTGAGTCAGACACGACTGAGCGACTTCACTTTCACTTTTCCCTTTCATGCATTGGAGAAGGAAATGGCAACCCACTCCAGTGTTCTTGCCTGGAGAATCCCAGGGATGGCGGAGCCCAGTGGACTGCCATCTGTGGGGTCGCACAGAGTCGGACACGACTGAAGCGACTTAGCAGCAGCAGCAGCAGTAGGGGATAGAAAGATATTAATTGCTTTATAAGATTAACTAATGTATAATTAGAATAAATATTTTGTGGTCTGATTTGATAACCTGTACTTTAATGTATGTCATTGAATATTGCACATTAAAAGAAATTATAAAACCTTTATTTGTGGATGTACTTTCCATTATAACTAGAAAAGACTGAATAGTCTTGGAAAGTATTCCAGTTACTCTTAAAAGACAGCATCACTGAGCTATACTAATTTGGCAAGAAGGTGCTTTTCTTCTATAAATATTATGGTATCTGAAAATATAAAAGCAATTTTTAGCTTTTAGTGTTTCTTAACAATGCTCTCTTTGCTTTCAGCTCTGTCTCAGGGAGCAATGCTTGCTTTGAAAAGAGTCTACAAAAGGGAAGTAGTGAAGACTGTCTACTCTTATTATACATGGAATTGAGGAACATTCCTAGAAGGGCCAACATGGCAGTCTATTTCTAATGCCATATACTTTAGTCTTATCAGATGTGTGTCATTCAAAGGAAGACAGGAACATAGCGTCTTGATTAATCAACAAAGGACATTCTCTACACTATTTCAGTTGTCTTTGGCAGGTACCCCAGATGTTTTTACGCCCTAGAACAATAACATAGATTCAGGATGAGTCAAGGGGATGTCTTTCTTATGTAACATGGGAGAAGGAAGGGCTATTATCAAAAGGGAAGTTGGGGAAGGGAGTCTACCTGATGACAGGAAAAACTGCCCCTGAATATTGATGATTTGAAAATAGATTACCTCAAAATCATACCCCAGTTAAAGATCGCATCTTACGTCTCTCCTCTGGGTAACAAATGCAACCCCACCTTTGTCTGTCTCACTGAAATTTTGCTATCTTGACTTTGCCTTCTTGGTATGATATTCCAAACCTGCTTCCATATCCTGCTCTGTATACTTTAGCTTCATCTTTGAAAAACAAGGAAAAAGAGACCTAGCTTATAGTCATATTCTTCCTCAACAGCTAATGTCTGGTACCCCATATTCAAGGTCTTTAGCAACTCTGCTATTCTTTCTAGCTGTGCAACACGCTGGCCCCTCAACAGCACCACAGTAGCAACTGGAAATTGCAATAGGACCAAACCAGAGTACCACGACAATGGCTACAGATTGAGTGTTTCTTTAAAAAAATCATAACACACACACACACATTAGCAAAAATCAGAAAATATGAAAAGAAAGGATACATACTGCTACCCAGAAATAACTGAATATTCTGAATATTTGGGTTTCCCTGGTAGCTCAGTGGTAAAGAACCCACCTACAAATACAGGCTATGCAGGTTCAATCCCTGGGTCAAGAAAATCCCCTGGAGAAGGAAATGGCACCCCACTCCAGTAGTCTTGCCTGGAGAATCCCATGGACGGAGGAGCCTGGCGGGCTACAGTCCGTGGGGTCACAAAGAGTCAGCCATGACTTAGCGACTAACCAACAACATCCCTATCTATATATTGAAACAAATAAATAAACCTTTGAAATTATGTAATACAAAATGCTTTGAATGTAAGATTTAACTCTCCAGCTCATTAAGAACACCTTCCCACATTAATAAATTCACCTGTACAACATAATCTTTAATGGCTGCAGAATGTCCAACTGAATCGCAATTTAATCAGTCAGTATAGTATAGTTGGCTATTCAAGTTGTTTCTAATTTTTCACAATTCCAAACAGTATGTGATGAACATCTTTGTAGCTCAATATTCTCCTACTTTGTTAGTTACTTGCTTAGAAATTACTCCTCAAAGAGATAGTTCTGGGTCAATATTTAAGTCTTTTACACATAACCTCCAGAAAGGTTATATCAATATACACTCCCACAAGCAACATGAGTCTCCTTACAAGACTACGTGCTTCACTTGAGGAATGCTAACACACCAACCTTTGGTAAAGAGTCTGTGTTAGAGTTAAGAGAGTGTGTAAATTACATATTGATTCATGTACATGTAAATAATCTTTCTCTGGATGGAAAATTATAGAGACCTATGGTTTTTCTGCCTTGCTTAGTAGTTTTTTCATGGTTCCTGTATTCACAGGCTTTATAAACAAAGCTTTAAATAGCTACTGATTTGTGGCAAACCAGGCAAGATAATTATTCCACCACATATGAAGGCATGTTTTGTTCTCAGCATCTAGATTGTCTGAGGCTTTGATTAGCTACCCAAGCTGCCGACTCCTGAAGTTTGGCTTATTTTCTTATTTGAAGAAAGTCTACCAACTAACTTGAATGTCAGAAAGTAGCAAAGCAGATTTATGAAGACAAACTATTTACACATTTCAGAGGAAAACTTGGTTTGTCTCCTTTGTTTAAAATCATTATGAGGTCAAAGCACAAAGTTTCCCAGGGAATCCAATAAGTTATTATTGCCTGAAAACAATTCCTATCAAAGTTGATAATAGATAGGCTACTGAGAGAGATTGTGAAATTTGCTTTTTCTCAAAAGGTATTGAATGATGACTTGAACTGTCATTAATACAGTTTATTTCTTCCAATATTGTAAGTATGTGAAAAGGGCACTGTGAAACAATGAGTATGAATTGGTAAAAAGACTGTCTAATGACAGAGCAAGATCTGGGAGGTGTACATGGTGTAGAAGAAGATAATTGGACTTGTATCTGAACTTGAGATATTTTATTCATTGTTTTCCATCCATTTAACAAATATTTGTTGAGTATTTGGGCATCCCTGGTGGCTCAGATGGTAAGGAATCTGATTGCAATGCAGGCAACCCAGGTTTGATCCCTGGGTTGAGAAGATCCCTTGGAGAAGAGAACAGCACCCCACTCCAGTACTCTCGCCTGGAGAATTTCATGGACAGAGGAGCCCGGCTGGCTACTAAGTGACTAACACACAGCACACATTTGGACCAGAAGTTGAATTGGTGCTTACATACAATGGCGAGCAACACTGACACAATCTTTTTTTCCTCAGGCATGCAGAAAGTGGACATTAAAAAGGAAATATAAGGACTTCCCTGGTGACCCAGAGGCTACGATTCCTTGCTCCCAATGCAGGGGACCTTGGTTTGATCCCTGGTCAGGGAACTAGATCCCACATACCACAACTAAAGATTTGCATGATGTAACAAAGATAGCAGATCCTGCAAGTCACAACTAAGACCTGGCACAGTCAAATAAATAAAAAAATTTTTTAAAGTAAATATATTTTTCAGTTCAGTCGCTCAGTCATCTCTGACTCTTTGCAACCCCATGAATCGCAGCATGCCAGGCCTCCTGACAAAAAAGAACTTGAGAGTCTTCATTCCAATCACTACAACAAGGAAAAGCTGAACAAACTGAACATAAATAACGTTTCTTGAATCCATCAGAGAAGCAAAGCCACAGGGCTAGGTGTCATGCTGAAATATGAAGAGACGGGTGAATTTGGAGAGTCACTGCTGAAATTTACTTACTGAAGCAGAAGTTAACTGGTGTGAATGTTTATAATGATGATTTTGACAATACATTAAAATGCATGAAAATCTAAAGAAATCATTTAGGATCCTAGCATGGAATGCAAACTCTAATTTGTAATATATAAAACAATTTCACTGAAAGGATTGGGGGAAAATGCTGATCTAAGCAGCACGGAAAACGAGTGCTATCTGAAAGATTGAAGGCAAAAACAACTGAACATAAGCACTGTACTCTAGTTGATAAAGCTGCTTCCCACAGGGGCCTGAACTAATAATTTTGATACCACTATACATGCCTATTGGAATTGAACACTTAGGTAAGTGGATGGCAGATGGTGAGATCCAGGTTCCTCACTGTTGGAGTGGAGTTTATAGATAAGCAAGCAGAACAGACTAGAATGATCCATGTGGTAATGGATTAGAGTTAGAAATATCACTATGAACTCATGTTTAGTTGCATATAGATACAGATGGCTATATATATGTATATGTGTGTGTGCGTGTGTGTGTGTACATAGGCTAGTAGACATGCAAGTATACCAACTTATATTTTCTTACTCTTTCAATCGAGAGGGCCTAGAAGCAATGATGGAGAAGGCAATGGCACCCCACTCCAGTACTCTTGCCTGGAAAATCCCATGGACGGAGGAGCCTGGTAGGCTGCAGTCCATGGGGTCGCCAAGAGTCAGACACGACTGAGTGACTTCACTTTCACTTTTCACTTTCATGCGTTGGAGAAGGAAATGGCAACCCAGTCCAGTGTTCTTGCCTGGAGAATCCCAGGGACGGGGGAGCCTGGTGGGCTGCCATCTGTGGGGTCACACAGAGTCGGACATGACTGAAGCGACTTAGCAGAAGCAATGATACCCCATAAGAATGATATCATAAGAACATCTAGCATCTAAGTCTTGGGTTTCTAATACANATCCCAGGGACGGGGGAGCCTGGTGGGCTGCCATCTGTGGGGTCACACAGAGTCGGACATGACTGAAGCGACTTAGCAGAAGCAATGATACCCCATAAGAATGATATCATAAGAACATCTAGCATCTAAGTCTTGGGTTTCTAATACAAATTTCCAATAAAAAGGAAAGGACTCCTTAGAGAAATGGCTGGCTCTTGAACCAGGGTAGGAAATATATATAATTAGCCTGAAATTTCTTGTAGTGTCAGAAATAAGGAAATTCTGAGAGCTCCTGTCTTTCCCCCAAACACACATTGGAAAATCATTGAAAGTTTGTAACCAAGACAATGACATCCACTTTTTGAAAATATTCCTGGCTGAAGTATCAGTTCAGTTCAGTCGTTCAGTCCCTCAGTCATGCCTGACTCTTTGTGATCCCATAGGCTGCAGCATGCCAGGTTTCCCTGTCCATCGCCAACTTCTGGAGTTTATTCAAACTCATGCCTATTGAGTCAGTGATGCCATCCAGCCTTCTCATTCTCTGTCACCCCCTTCTCCTCCTGCCTTCAATCTTTCCCAGCAGTGGCCAAAATATTGGAGTTTCAGCTTCAGCATCAGTCCTTCCAATCACTATTCAGGACTGATTTACTTTAGGATGGACCAGTTGGATATCCTTGTAGTCCAAGGGACTCTCAAGAGTCTTCTCCAGCACCACAGTTCAAAAGCATCAATTCTTCGGCACTCAGCTTTCTTTATAATCCAACCCTCACGTCCATATACAACTACTGGAAAAACCATAGCTTTGACTAGATGGACCTTTGTTGGCAAAGTAACGTCTCTGCTTTTTAATACGCTGTCTAGGTTGGTCATAAATTTTCTGCCAAGGAGTAAGTGTCTTTTAATTTCGTGGTTGAAATCACCATCTTCAGTGATTTTGGAGCCCCCCAAAATAAAGTCTCTCACTGTTTCCATTGTTTCCCCATCTATTTACCATGAAGTGATGGGGCCAGACGCCTTGATCTTAGTTTTTTCAATGTTGAGGTTTAAGCCAACTTTTTCACTCTCCTCTTTCACTTTCATTAAGAGGCTCTTTAGTGCTTCTTCACTTTCTGCCATAAGGGTGGTGTCATCTGCATATCTGAGGTTATTGATATTTCTCCTGGCAATCTTGATTCCAGCTTGCGGTTCTTCCAGCCCAGTGTTTCTCATGATGTACTCTGCATGTAAGTTAAATAAGCATGGTGGTAATATACAGCCTTGACTTATTCCTTTCCCTATTTCGAAACAGACTGTTGTTCCATGTCCAGTTCTAATTGTTGCTTCCTAACCTGCATACAGATTTCTCAAGAGGCAGGTCAGGTGGTCTTGTATTCCCATCTCTTTAAGAATTTAAGCAGGTGTCAAGAATACACAGAAGAACTGTACAAAAAAGCAAGACCCAGATAATCACGATGGTGTGATCACTCACCTAGAGCCAGACATCTTGGAATGCGAAGTCAAGTGGGCCTTAAGAAGCATCACTACAAAGAAAGCTAGTGGAGGTGATGGAATTCCAGTTGAGCTATTTCAAATCCTAAAAGATGATGCTGTAAAAGTGCTTCACTCAATATGCCAGCAAATTTGGAAAACTCAGCAGTGGCCACAGGCTGAAGTATGGAGTGTGAATTAAAGGAGGGCAGGAAGATGTGTAGTGAGGGCTTCGGATTAGAGGATGTAAACTATTTTAGACTGGATAAGCAACATTATCCCACTGTATAACACAAGAAACTAGATTCAGTACCTTATAATAAACCATAATGGAATGGAATATATATATAAAAGAATGTCTCTATGTGTATAACTGAGTCACTTTCCTGGAATACAAAGATTGGTATGACGTAAATCCAGTATCCTTCAGTTTTTTAAAAAAAGAATGTGTGTGGGGTAGAACAGTGAAGAGGTTCAGGTGAGGGATGACCTGTTTTAGCCTAAAGGTGGGAGCAAGTGAGAGAGAAGATGGACTTGGAATTCCAGCTCTGACACTAACAGGCATGACCGGGCAGTCTGGACGTGAGTCAGTCACAACATTTCCTGCCTCTTAATTTCCTCTCTTGCTTCCTCTGTTGTTAAAGATGTGATATTCATAGCAGGATCCAATTCATAGTTATCTCTTAAAAATATTAAATTTCTGTAAATTAGCAGTGTTGTTTCAGAAAATAACATTGTTGGTTATGCCATAACAATTGAGAAGTAATTTTCCTACTTACTAAAGCTTCATGTTCTGTTTAGATCTTCACATTTTAAGAGAAGTTTTTAGTGCTGAGAATAAAAAACATTGAGATCTTAGACAGGACCAGTGAGGAAAGGTTAAATGAACTGAAATCATTTAGCTTACACAAAAAGATTCAGTGATGATTTGATGACAATTTTCCAGTGAAAGATAAGTTACAGAAAAAGACATAGCTAATTGTTATCTCTTTTTGTAGGAATTTTAATGAGAAGAAGTGGCTTAAATTGCTAGGAAGGGGCTAGGAAGTACTGTTGACTGTATCTGTGAGATGTACTAGCATGAATTATAGACTTTCTATAACTGAAATCTATAAAACTAGGTCAGGCAATGATTTGCCATAAGTATTGTGAATTTTTTTTCATAAAGACAGGTGGCTGGACCAGAAGGCCCCTGGAGGTGTCTTCCAACCCTTTCATTCCACCAGAGAAGGGATTAATGTCTATTGATTCTTGCTTGGTGACAGCCGCTTTCATGATGTCCCTTAATTCTTCCAATAATACGATGAATTGGGATAATTACTCCTGCTTTAGAGAAACAGATGCTTCCTTCCCCTCTTTCCTTTCCCACACCTTGGAAGGAGCACCTTTTTGCATGCGAAGAAAATAATAACTGGACCCTGAAACTGGGCATCTTTTCATGTGCAGTAGGTAAGTAGTTTATAGTCACAGACTAAGGGGTGCAGGAAATGAAACTGCATTCCTCTTTCTACTTGGTTGTGAAAAGCATCCTTTTCAAGGCTAAAGAGATTCAGTCATTCCCACTTAATGCTCAGCCTCTGTTGTGTCCTCCTCCCCTATCTGAGATTAGGGCCTATGTAATGCCACGGAGCAGGGTGATGTGGGGATTTCACAGTCATCTTCTGACCTTTCTTGTCCATCCTGATGGGTTTCTGGACTCAGCAGGACCCATGAGGTCAACACCTGTTCCTGCTGCATTGGCTGATGGCATCATTTGCTCCACAGGCCTCAGTTATCTGGGTACCACCATTTGGGTTAGCCTATGTCAGTCATGAGCTTTCTTCAGTTTACTATTAATTTTTATGCTTTCTGGGACCTAGGGCCTGTTCGATGCTTTGCCTTGTGCCGTTAGATCTGCAAGAGTCTCACGGGGATGGATCAGGCGCCCTTTCTCTCTCTACTCATCCTACATCCGTTTCTCTTCCACTGCCTGGTATCGTTTGGATCCAGGGCTTCTCTCAGAGGTGGGCAGTCTCTTAGGGCTAAGCCCTGGGCAGAAAGGCCGAACCCCCTGTACTCCAGAGTTCCTCCAACCTGTCTGCCCTCTAAGACTGGAATGAGGTGGAGTGTGGCAGAGGCTTGGGTGTTTCATGGGCACATCTAACTCTTTTGCTCTCCTTTTTTGAGTTCTTAACAAATTCCCCTTCCACCATAGCCCATAACAGGTTCCAGGCTCCTGTCTGGGTGTTAGGAAATCTACTCTTTTTGTTGCATGTTCTTCCCTGTTCAATATTTTGACTTTACCAGGTTTTGCTTTTAATCAACAAAAACATGCTTTTAAAATTCCCTCAAATCTACCAGCAACTTCCCACAGAAAAACCAAGCCACCACAAACTATTTTCTCTTTCAATTTTCTGGCTCTTGTGATGGAAATCATCACTTTCAAGACTAATTTGGGAATCTTTGCTCCAAAATTGACACTTTTTTTTTTCACTTGATTGCTTTATCTTCTTTCTTTTAGGACAATAAACCTCAGGTTTATTGTGGTCTGTGTTTTCTGTTTCAAGCAATTTTGAAACAGAAGAGAGGAAAAAAAAAAAAAAAAAAAAAAAACAGCTACAGCTTATTGGTTTACTACAAAGTGATTACTGTTGATACCACCATCTGCATCCAGATACCAAGAATTGCCAGCACCCTGGGGACTCAGCCCCTCTGAGAGACTATACTATTCTAACTTCAAAGGTCACCATTGATCCAACTGCTAATACTACAGACTAATTTTGTGTGTTTTCAAATTGTATAGAAATGAAATCCTGGAGGATGCGTCATGTGTGTCTGACTTGTTTAGTTCAAATTTACATTTGTGAGAATCATTCCTATTGCTCTGAAGAGCAGCACTTTGTTCCCTCTCATTGCTGAATACTCCACACTGCATGTATATCCCATGTTATGATTATCCATTCTATGACTGTTGGAGATTTAGGTTGTTCCAGTTTTTTGGCTATTGAAAACAACACTTCTCAAATCACACTTGTAAATTGCAGGTGGCACATGGTCTGCATGTCTGTTGTATAAATTCTTTGAAGTAGCAGTCTTTACCTTTTAATTGGAGTCTTTAGTCTAGCCACATGATTATTATTTTAGCAGCTTATCTTGTCTTCCTCTAATGCCTTCCCTATTCTGTATTCTGTCTAAAAATCCACTAGCTCCTGTCATTCAGATTTTTAAACCATTTTGCTTGTGAGCTATTGCTCTGGGGATAAATTACAGACTCTTTACATGGCCTGTAGGATCTCCTATCATGTGATTCTGCTTCCTGCATCTTGAGCTCTGCTCTTGCCAAACCTGTTCACCTTTCCTAATTGAGCTCTTTCATGAGCTGTTTCCTCTGCTCTAAGCATTCCCTTGTCCATCTCCTTTTCTACCCCTCAGCGTGATTTCACCTGGCCAACTCGCACTTATTTCTGAAGTCCCAACCTACCATTTCTAAGACAACACTGAAGGTTGAATTGTCACATTCAGAGCACAAAATACTCAAGTGAAATATGGGAGAGTCTGAGCCCGTCAACAAAACTACCCAAGTCTGTTCTTCCCAATTCTGATGTATATTAGAGCATGCAAAATTCTCAACGGTGCTTGGTGGATATGCACAAAAGAGCCATTTCAGGTCTGAAACAGCTCCTTTAGACACCCCATTGATATCAAGCTTACATGACATTTTCTAGTGACTTACAAATTCCAAGTTTAGTGACCATAAGGAAACTAGATAGACCATCTCTTAGAAATGACTCCTCTTCTTCCCCTTGGAAAATACCACGAGGTCTCCTGTTTACAAAGGGATTTGACAGTGGTAACTGTTGCTAGGCATCTTGAGGAGGAACATAGATTTCAGACTTGGCTAGTCCTCTCCTTTCCAACTTCCTCATGTAAACATTTCTGACCCTCTCCATCTAGACAAGTGTATCAATGCTTTCATAGTTTCTTGTGTTTCTCCCATCTAAGTGACTTCTGATGCAATGCCTGCAACCCCTTCAATACCGTGAACTCCATTAAAACGGGAATTATACATATTCTATTTACTGTTGTATGTCTGATACCTGGCACCACTGCTGGAACACAGTAGGCTCTCACCAACGTTTACGAATTGTTAATTGTTTAAATGTTTTATCTGCTCTTTTAAAATAAAGTTTTTTGTTTACTCAGTTGGACACTGTTGGTTTTTAAGCTTGTTTGAATAAAGTTTATATATAGTTAACTCTGATGAATGATTCTGACATAGCAGGAAGAAAGATTCATGGGTTTCTTGTACAAAACTTGTCATAATAATTAGATTTTATATTTTCATTGAATATAAGGCATAATATGGCTCTGACCTTTCCAGAGATGTATTATTTATTTCCAGATACATTTCTGCTGAATTTCTGTTTTATTGTCTTCTTTTTGTCAATTTGAAATTTCTTCTCCATTTTTCTATTTCCATCCTAATCTGTTTGTAATTTACATTTCCTTTTTGTCTTTCTTTAAAATCCATTCCCTTTCCTTAACTTTTGTCACCTCAGAGAATTTAAAAAATTAAGTTTCCCTTGTATTTGAATTTCAGATTGAAATATATAAGTGTCTCCTTTGTAGAGTTAGTGGTTTTGACCTGTGTTTCACAAAGGATGACCTCTGGTTGACCGGTAAGGTTATGCTAAGATGGAAAAGATTATGGGTTCTGGCTGCTTCTAAGCTATGTCAAAGCATCTCAATGAAAAGGGATATATTCATGCATTTACCTGAATTCAAATACCTCACTCTAGTGTAATTCCTAATAATAATGTTGTGTTTATGTTAAAACTGATATTTTCCTAAAGCTAAGGCAGCATTTGTGAACGGACTACCATACTGACTGTTATTAAGTGCTTTTGAATTTGGCCCCTGCGTTCTTTCTTGTGTCATAAAACAATTCACCTGTTCTCATTCTTTTGCTCTAGCAAAAGGATTTCTCTATTCAAACTACTGCTATCTCTATCCAAATAGCACTTATAATTTATTTTAGTCTTTGCTGAATAAGAATGCATCATTTATGCATTTACTCCTCCTCTGTTGTTATCCCATTGCATGCTAAGTCGCTTCAGTCATGTCCTACTCTTTGCCATTCTATGAACTGTAGCCTGCCAGGCTCCTCTGTCCATGGGATTCTTCAGGCAAGAATACTGGAGTGGGTAGCTGTTCCCTTCTCCAGGGGATCTTCCAAACCCAGGGATCAAACCCAGGTCTCCTGCACTGCAGGCAGATTCTTTACCGTTTGAGCCACCAAGGAAGTATGTGCCAGATACCCTGTCAAAAGCTGGAGATACAAAAATAAATAGAACTCAGTGCCTGCTCTTCTGTAATTCACAGTCTACGGTGTGGCCTTCGTGAAACAAATGATTGCAGGGCTGTGAGATAAAGGCTATAATAAGATACAGTGGTGGCACACACAGCCTGTGCTGAGGAGTGAGGGGGAACATATGTTTTCATCTGAGAGAGTGGTATGAACCGAGCTCCCTCTCAACAAATCCATTTAAGTGTGCGCTATAGAATGATGAAAAACAGCCATGCTGCGGAGTCTCCCTGAGGACTAAGTTGAACGTATTGATCCCTGGGACGAGCATGTGGCTGAGATCTTCCTTTCATTTTCAGAGTTGGGTGCATCAAGTCAGTAGAGGCTTGAGGGCTTCTGACTCCCTTTTGGAGCGTTATTGGTGAAATTTTATACCAGTTATACTCCTGTGTGTATTCATGTCTCTGTATGTTCTGGGCAGTGTATACATAACACAAAGGCAAAACAAAAATGTCAGAGGGCAAAAGAAAATAAAAAAAGACACATTCAGGTGTAACAAGGAAATAAATTAGGTGATATGACTTCCGGGGCACAAATCTGTTTTCAGCCTCAGTGTTCTCCTTTTTATTTAGGACTGGGGGCCTGTGGGCAATTATAAAAGCAGTAACTACTCTCTCAAAGAGCGGCAGTGCAGGGTGATGGTTAAGAGCATGGGGCCCAGAATCTATAGGGTCTGGTTGCAACCCAGGCAGGGCCACTGACTACTTCAGGGATGCCAGGTACAATATTTAACCAGGAAAGCCTTAGTTTGCTCATCTGAACAATGGGGATGTAAATGCAATTTTTTTTCCTCTTCATAGTATTATTGTGAGGACGACATGATGCTTGCTCATGGCTTAATGCATGTGATGACAGTAATGAGGATGAAAAGCCGCCCATGTTACTGGAGTGGGGTCTGACCAGGGAAACCCCTTGGTCCAATGGCTGTCAAAGTTTTCAGCGTATTAGCATCACGTAGGGCAGGCTTCATGGATGTGTCCATGTATGAGGCTGTGTCCAAAGAGGAGGCTCCCCCACTTGGAGTAATGCTCCGCTGTTGTCATCTTAACACTCTCAAATTTAAATGAGTCCTGAATTTTAATTTGAAAACGGGCCCTGCAAATTACATAGCTGGTCCTCACTGGGCAGTGTTTAAAAATCCCAATGCCTGAGCTCCACCCTACTTCAATTAAGTCAGAATCTCAGAAGCTGGGATCAGAGATTCTTCTCATCTTTTAAAGTTCCACAGAGGAGTCTTCTACGTAGCAAAGTTGAGGAAACAGTGCCTTGATTTTCTAGCTGATTGCTGGCAGTCCAAGGCAGTTTTTGCCTCCGTGACATATGTTACCGTACTGGGGAAACTTGTTTTAGGTATAAATTTCTAATTCAAGGGAATTCACATATATTCCTTATCTTTGAATCATATCTATATCACACTATACACATCCATCCATATAGCTGAGGGATGACTGGCCCTGAAGTCAGATCACAGGAAACTTACTCTCTTTAATCTGTCAAGTGGGCCTAAAATAATACTTATATCAGGATTTCCCTGGTGGTCCAGTGGCTAAGACTCTACGCTCCCAATGTGAACCTGCTCCCAGGTTTGATCCCTGGCTCAGAAAGATCCCCTGGAGAAGGGAATGGCTACCCACTCCAGTATTCTTGTCTGGAGAGTTCCATGGACAGAGGAGCCTTGTGGGCTACAGTTGATGGGATCACACAGAGCTGGACACAACTGAGAGATTAACACTTTCACTCTCTTCAGGGAACTAGATGTCACAGGCTGCATCTAAGAATTCATATTCTGCAACTGCAACTAAAGATCTCTTACGCCGCAACTGAAGACCTGTTACAGCCAAATAAATAAAATAAAAAAAAATAACACATACATCACACAATTGTTATGAGAATTAAATGAGATAATTCATATTAAGTTCCTACCCGAAAGCCTGACACAAAATAGGCATTCAATATATGTGAGCTATTCTTCATGTTACAATGACTACAGGTTGTTTTGGCTTGATCATTAACAGGAAACTTTGATGACCTGAAAGACTCCTGTCATGAGAACATCCCTAAGGTACTTGTTTCCAAGTCCACGGTTAGTTATTCTTTAGAGCGTACAAGGCATTTAGTCTGAGGAAGTACAGAGGCTTGAGGCAAGCCGCATCATAGCGTATAAAGGCAAGTTGTGAATAATTTACTCATCCTGCCAAGCTGTCAAATTGCTGAAGAGTTTTCCAAAGCACCATCTGACCCAATATCTCAGACCTCTCTGCACTTTAAAGAAGACATGGCTAACTGGAAGAGAAAAAACATCCACAACCCACATGGCCTGAGCACATCAAAACATGCCATCTGTCATTCCTATGCTCTTAGTCACCACCCCAGCCAACAAAAATCTCTCCATCATCAATGAACTTATATTTGTCTGTTGATTACTAATCATTATTTTCTGTTTATTCTGATAAACATTTTTGGTATGAAGATGAGAGAAGGGTTGCTGCAATACATTTTTAGAGCCCCAAGTATTCTATGATGCAGATGGATAAGATTTAAGCCTTTGAGGGGAATGAGGACAAAATGAAATAGAGATGATGTTTGAAGGCATAAACAAACCATGCACTTACAGCCTTAATTTTGCAGTTTGCAATTTTAATTTCCTATTTTCCTCCTTGTGAGGGATTACTTGGCATGTTGCTAGTATCACAGAGGGAAAAAATTATGATTGCCTTTTGGTAGAGGATTGCAAAGAACTGTGTAAATACTAATTTAATTAGAATTCAGCACGAAAGCCAAAAGCCAGAAATTATTTATCTGCCTGACACCTGGTTGACATGCTTACTTGGCATGGTTGTTCTCAACCTGGCAGTACTTCAGGATTGCTTGGTGAGCCTCAGTGAAATCACCCCAAAACTCTGGCCCCGTTTTTGACCAGTTAAATTTGAATCACTGGGGATGGGGTCTGGGCATCATTTCTTTGCCTTTTAAGTAGATTAATTTTTTTTTTTTTAGGTGCGTGTGTTAGTTGCTTAGTCATGTCCAACTCTTTGTAATCCCATGGACTGTGGCTCACCAGGATCACTGCCCATAGGGTTCTCCAGGGAAGAATACTGGAATGGGTTGCCATTCCCTCCTCCAGGGGATCCTCTCAACCCAGGGACTGAACTTGGTTCAGTTCTAACCCCTGGCAATCACTGATCTGCTTACTGTCTCCACAGTTTTGCCTTTTCCAAATGTCATATAATTGGAAGCATATTATAAATTGCCTTTCAGATTGTTTTTTTTCACTGAATAATATGCATTTAAGCTTCCTCTATGTATTTTCAGAGCTTGGTAATTCTTTTTAGCACTGTATGCTATTTTCATTGTCCAGATGTACTACAGGGTACTTATCTTTTCACCTACTGAAGGACGTCTTAATTGTTCCAAGTTTTGGCAATCACGAAGAAAGCTACTGTGAACATCTGTGTATGGGTTTTTTTATGGATGTAAATTTTCAACTCATTTGGGCAAATATCAAGGTGCAGATTGCTGGATTGTGTGAGAAGAGTGTGTTGAGTTTTGGAACTGTCTGGCTGTCTTCAAAAGTGGTTGTACCATATTGCATTCCCACCAGCAATGAAAGAAAGTTCCTGTTCCACATTCTTACCACCACTTGGTGTTGTCAGTGTTCTGGATTTGGCCATTCTAATAGGTGTGTCACAATATCTTATTATTGCTTTAATTTGTATTTCCTGATGAAATCCAGTCTGAAGCATCTTTTTAGATGCTGATTTGCTATCTATATATCTTCTTGTCCAACTGTTTGTGACCCTATGGACCATTGTCCACCAGGCTCCTCTGTTCATGGGATTCTCCAGGCAGGAATACTGGAGTAGGTTGCCATTCCCTTCTCCAAGGGAATCTTCCTGACCCAGAGATCAAACCTGGTTTCCTGGTTTCCCGCATTGCAGGCAGATTCTTTACCACTGAGCCAGTAGCCTGTTTGGGTATTTGGCCTATTTTTAAGTAGGCAGGTTGTTCATTTTCTTACTGCTAAGTTTTAAGACTTCTTTGTATATTTTGTATAATAGTCCTTTATCAGATATGTCTTTTGCAAATATTGTCTCCCAGTCTGTGGTTTGTCTTCTCTTTCTCTTGATGGAGCATCAGTTTAAAAAAATCTCCTCTGGTGATTCTACTATGTAGCAGAGTTAAGAACATGGAGCCCCAGTAGAAATGTGAGGGATCCTCATAGAACCCTCAAGGGCTGCATGCTTTAAGAGCTAAGGTACAAAAGCAGTTGAAAGAAAAAAAAACCCACCACCACCACCACCCTATTTGATTCTGGTTGGATTGTACCTGTAAGCAAACAATAATGTTGATGTTTTGTTTAAAAAGGAAAGCACACACAAACACACCTTCACCAAAGTAGGAATAAGGACTTTTCATGCTAAAAGCAAGGCTAATGCTGCTAGTTCTCTGGCCCTGAGGGCATCACGGCAGCAGAATAAAATCAGTGCAAAACACAGTGTGGCTTTTTTATTTAGTTGTCTCTCACTTTTAGGTTTTCTACTCTTAACTCAGGCATTTGGAGTTCCCCTGGCACACCTCAGTTAGAACTGAGCCTCCCTGATAGGCAGCCACACTAGCTGTCCACATTACCCAACGAAGCACAGACTGTTCTTCACTCTGCAAAGCAATCCACCCTCCTCACTACCGTGTTCAGGTTCCTGAGGAACCAGATACTGTGGCCCCCCAATGAATGTTATTCCACTTCTGAAAGAGACTTCCGCCTTGAATCTCTGCCTTTAGAGAACTTCCCACATAATACGGAAGGAACTGCCCCTTTACTCTGGGGCTTCCCTGGTGGCTCAGATGGTAGAGAATCCCACCTGCAATGCAGGATACCTGGGTTCGATCCCTGGGTTGGGAAGATTCCCTGGAGGAGGACATGGCAACCCACTCCAGTATTCTTGCCTGGAGAATCCCCATGGGCAGAGGAGCCTGGTGGGCTATGCTCCATGGGGTCACAAAGAGTTGGACACCACTGAGCATACACACAGGTACACTCCTTTGCTGTAATGCCTAAAAGCTACATTAGTCCAGGACCTACCTGCATCCTCTGGGGCTCTGACTACTATTTGATTCTGAAACCAAATGGTCCCTTAAACTACAAAGGCTGCTTTTCTATGCTGACTCTATATAGGCAGCAACTCTACAAAGAGAGAGAGGGAAGGGGAAAGGATATAAGTAGAGAGTCTTTAGTTATCTGATAACCAGTTAGAGTGAGCTGTGCAGTATATATGAACTGTATTAATCTATGTGAAGTCTCTTCTTCACCCAGTAGCCAGTGATCCTTAGTTATACAAGTCAGATCATGTCACTCCTCTTAGAAATCTCTCGTGGTCTCTCAACTCACTAGGAAGAAAGTCCAAAGTCTTTATCATGGTCTACAAGGCTCTGTGGGGTCTGCAACCCCACTGGGCTCTGTAGCCCAGTCTCCTGTAGCTCACTGGGCTTCCATTGCACTGGCCTCCTGGATGTTCTTAGGACACACCAAGCACCTCAGCATGTAATTGCTGTTCCCTCGGTCAACAAGGTTCTTTTCAGGAGGTTGGCATGATACCTCCCCTTCTTATGGGAGATATAAGCTGATCCTCTTATTTAAGATACCACCTCTCTCCACCTCTGTCACTCTCTCCTCTTACCCTGCGCTTTGTATTCCTTTGCATTATTTATATCCACTTGACACACCATGGAGTTTTTGTTTATTGTATGCTTTCTCTTGCTAGAATGCAGGGGCTTCCCTGATAGCTCAGTTGGTAAAGAATCCACCTGCAATGCAGGAGACCCCAGTTCAATTCCTGGGTTGGAAAGATCCGCTGGAGAAGGGATAAGCTACCCACTCCAATATTCTTGGGCTTCCCTGGTGGCTCAGCTAGAAAAGAATCCTCCTGCAATGCGGGAGACCTGGGTTCAATCCATGGGTTGGGAAGATCCCCTGGAGAAGGGAAAGGCTTCCCACTCCAGTATTCTGGCCTGGAGAATTCCGTGGACTGTATAGTCCATGGGGTCGCATGGGATCGCAGAGTCAGACACGAATGAGTGACTTTCACTTTCACTTTCCCACTAGAAAGCATCCTCCCTGAGAGCAGAGGCTTTGTCTTGTCCACAGCTGCATTCCCAGCACCTAGGTTGGTGATTGTTGGACCTGCACTGGTGTCAAGTAAAGATTCTTCTTTCAAATGACACCCCTTAGCAGAGGTCTTTCTCCAGCATGCTAAGGACAGCTGTCCAACATTTCCATCTGAACATCTCAGCCTGTCAGAAAAGTGTAAGCTGCAGCACAGCAAGGACTCTATTGTTTTGTCCAGCAATTTCTCCCCAGCACCCAAGACAATGTGGGTCTACGGCCTGTGCTCAACGTGTGTTCATGAATGTTCAGAACTGAACACTCTCCCACAGGCCTAGCCGTAAACCCAGGAGACAGCCTTGACTTCTCCCCATTCTCCATCTCACACATCAAGTCACACGTCAGTCTTGGTGGACTGTATCCTATTTACACGTGTGGAATATCCTAGATCTCTCTAATCCTATGGCCATTACTCTGGGCTTGGGAAGTCTCTCACTTGCATCATTACAGTAGTTTCCTACCTAATATTTCTATCCTTAACCTAGATTTCCTCTAATTCATTCTTTAGTGGATAGGCTAAAAGAGATCTTGTTTTATGCTTAAGCCTTGTTCATGATTTCACATTGTGCTTAAGATACAAACTCTTTAATATGACTGGCAAGGAGTACATGATGAGATCCCTGCTTTTCTTTCAGATCAGACTCTACCCTCCAGACACAATGGCCCAGGGCCCTGTCTTAGCTCTGGACCTTTGCTCAAGGTGGGTGCAGGGGGATGTGTTCTCATTGCCTGAACAGCCTTATTCCCTTCTCTCTGTCCATACACCTCACTCCTACGACTGTCTTCATCCCCCTTTGAGGGTATTATGTGTCTTGGCTGAAGCACCTCCTCAAACACGTGCACTCATTTGTACCCCCTTGTTCCCCACTGTGTCACCAGCACCTAAGCCATCCTGGGTACACAGCAGAGATTTACCCAGATTTAGCTGATGTTTCTTGATCAGCTAAATCCTGTGACAGTTTAGTGATTAGGGTATGGGGTGGTCAGAGAGCATACTGTGTTAAGTTTAAGCATCTAATATTTAGAGCAAGCCCTGGATCTTCACAATCGTTAGTGTCTTAATATGGATGATGGGAAACATCCGGAGATGGTGAGGGACAGGGAAGCCTGGTGTCCTGTGGTCCATGGGGTTGCGGAGAGACTGATGTGACTTGGGGACTGAACAACATGGACTGTGTAGGGTTCACATATGTATCTCTGGGGCCTAACACTGTGCCTGGCTTGTTATGAATAAACACTCTGAAAATGTCTGCAAAATGAAGGTTGCATATATTACTGCAGCAGAATTTTTTAAAAAAATACACTGTAGCTCAACTCCGGTAAAAAGGCAGGATAGCTCAGTTAGTAAAGAATCCACCTGCCGTGCAGGAGACCTTGGTTTGATTCCTGGGTCAGGAAGATCTGCTGGGGAAGGGATAGGCTACCCACTCCAGTATTCTTGGGCTTCCCTCGTGGCTCAGCCGGTAAAGAATCCGCCTGCAGTGCTGGAGACCTGGGTTTGATTCCTGGGTTGGGAAGATCCCTGGGGATGGGATAGGCTACCCACTCCAGTATTCTGGCCTGGAGAATTCCATGAACTATGCAAAAAGTCAAATATGACAGAGCAACTTCCACTTCACTTTAATGACAACAATGAGAACTTAAAAAAAATTCGAATAATTTTGGTTGCTTTAATGTGAACCACTCCTGCTTGTAGTAGAAAGGGTCTTAATGCCAACCACCAAATAATTTCCACTTTTACCAAATTTTCCTAAGATACTTGAACTGTTTTTAAGGGACATGCAATATGAGTGTGAATGTGATGTTCATGGAATAACAATATACACACACACACACACACAAATCTTGACTCTTAGGGAGGTAATATGTTATAGTAGTTTCAGTGTGCCATTCAGGTGTCATCCATAGATGCGGGATCTAATATAAATTACTTAATCTCCCGAGTCTCAGTTTACTAGATTATAAAATGGGAATAATACATAATTTTAAAATGATGTATTGAGATAAATACTGTGTATATCACTTGATATAGCAAGCATAAACCATTTTAGAAATTGTATCTGATTATTATTGCTAAGTATTATTAGAGATAATCCAGTCACCCTTCATGTAATCAAATTCCTATTGAGCAGTAGTTCATCCTTGACTCAACTCTGCCCTGAAGCTCTCTAGTCATCCTTTCATCATCCCTAACCTGTCATAATCCCACTTACATCAGGTCTAGTAATTTGAGGAGGCAAATGTGAAGGATGGGCCTACAATATCCCTAATCTACAGAATTTCTGATACCAAAATATCAAAGATTATGTATTCTGGAAAGAGAATTAGGAAAACTCTATGGAGATATCTCGAATGGAAATAGTATTTAAAATTTTAATATTGGGGACGTTATGGTGGGAGTTTCAGCTATTTTAACAAAAGCCATCAATGTAGGCTTGTTTGGGGGCAAGAGGATCTTGCCTATCTTATGAACACTCCCTCAAATGGCAAGCACTCAGGGCTGACCAGGGGATGCATGCATGTGGGTGACAGTATGCAACATGCCATCCTGAACTTTTAGCCTATTGAGAAAACTAGGGGAACAAACACACCAACATTCTCCACATAAAATAGGTGTTAAATTTTCTGAATCTTAACAGGAGAGAGCAAAGAAGCAGACTTACCAAAAGGTTTTCTCTAAGTTTCCAGTAATGAGTCATTTAGAAAAAAAAAGACATCTGCTGCATCTAGAAATGGACAAATGGGACCAAAACCATCCACTAGGAAACAGAATTTGAACCTATGCTGCAAGCAATTTAACAAATAGTTTCCAAGACTAAAAATAAAAAAGAGAATTAGATTCGACTGTCACGGCTACCAAACCAATATTCTGTTGCATCATGCCAATTTTAATGTTTTTGTTCTATTATGAGTGCTGATCTTTAAAATTCTCCTGAGACAGAGTGCAATTCTGAATGTCATTCTCATTTGATTATGTGTCATCCATAACTGTTCTCTAAACTTGGGGTACGCATGTATTTGTTCTTCTAAACTGTAGTTACATTGAAAATTAGAAGAGCAACCTGTCCAAGATTGATTCTCAGTGGCATTATTATGTGATGAAAATATAGTAGGCTTTGTAGCCAAGTCTAATTTGAATCCTAGTTCAGCCACTGATGAGGTGTGGGAATCGAGTTAGTTCCCTTCAACTGAATGGAGTTGCCTCATATGTGACATGGAGAACACAATATCTTCCTTGTAGATTTGTTGTAAAGAATACATAAGTGTTTGATGTGCTTACTAGAGAGTAGTGCTAAATGTTTTCCCTTCTAGCTTCCCAAACTGTGGGTCAACTCTAATACAGCCTCCTTATAAATATTCTAAAATGCTGGACAGGGACAAACTGTATTATTGATGGAAAGGGAACTTTAATTAGTCCTGGGACTCCAAGGGAGACACTGTCAAATTCTGTTTTCTGATGAAAGGTGTATCAGAAAGGATCTAGTGTACTTGATGATTAATTAACCCTTTGTTTGACATTTGATGGGCTTCCCCTGTAGCTCAGCTGGTAAAGAATCCACCTATGATGCGGGAGACCTGGGTTCCATCCCTGGGTTGGGAAGATCCCCTGGAGAAGGCAAAGGCTACCCACTCCCATATTCTGGCCAGGAGAATTTCATGGAGTCCGTGGGGTTGCAAAGAGTTGGACATGACTGAGTGACTTTCACTTTCACTTTGACATCTGATGGTTCATAGAAAACCGAATGATAATCAAGCACTAATATGCCAGTTGCTTATTCACTGACTTCTATGACTGGCACATCTTATACAATATTTCATTTAAATCTTAAAAAAACTGGACTTAGTTTGCATTTTGATCACCCCTAATTAACAGAAGGAAGCCCTGAGGGGCAGAGTTGTACTCACTGCAAGTGGCAAATTGAGTGTTTGAGTCTAAAAACTGGATATTTTCACTTCATCACTCTGCCCCCCTCCCCAAATCATAGCATTTTTGAAATATGTTAGTGGTTGAAGGTACAGTATTACTTTACACACTATGTTCAGTATATTCATATTACAGTTTTAAGAATTTGCTTTCCTTTGCTTCCTTCTATGTTAATTTCTAACAATTATACATTTTATTACTTTAAAAATTTGATTTCAACCTGATAGCCTAAGTAACCCAAACTTGCACATCTAAGTTGTATTTCTCCCTGCATTCCTGCCTTTCTCCTTCGCCCCTTCCCCACCTTTTCCTCTCTTTCCTTTGGTCATGTCACTCATTTAAATATTATACATGCATATACAAGGATACACATGTAGAATATACCAAAGAACTGCAGGTGTCTAGTCAGAAAATGATGCTGCGACCAATATGGCTTCCTTCCCAGTTTTACCTGTTACTACTACTGGGCGTTCCACAGTCACTTGTAAACCATGGACATGCGTCTCTGATCTTGGCTCCCACATCTTCCCCATGGTTAAAATATGTCTGGTCTAGATCAGGAGTAAAAACTCCTTCAATTTTAGATATATACACTCTCAATGAAAGAAATGCTGTCTAGTAAATTGATGGGCAGCTTTTTACTGCCTTTCTTTCTGTGCAAGCAGATTATTAATTAATTTTATTGTATCTGGAAATGTTTCACTAACCATTGAACCAAAGCCATTGATCTATTCATAACATACCACATCGATACTTGGAAAACACTCTGGCTTAAGTCACCATAAAGGCCCAGAGGTGCAGACAGTTGTGGAACGGAAAAGAACGTAGAGTCAACATATATACAAATTAATTGCCCAGAAGTGATATGAAATGAAATTCCAATGAAAAATGGATTCCCGTGGATATACACACACACACATATATATATATATATATATGAACAAAGGAAACTAACAATCCTTTATAATGATATGTAATTAAGGAAACTTTAAAATAAAAACTTGAAGAAATTAAATTGTTAGTTAAAGGAATTTTCTCTTGCCCTTTTCCATGAGAATTTTTGCTTAAGGTGATTTAGTTGACTTACTGTTTCCAAAGCTTCTATATTTGCATTTGGTTAGAGATCTCCTAAAATGATACCCTAAAGAATATGTGTGCTATAAAAGTATTTACCTCAAAGTGAATATTAAAGAATATTCTAAAGGGTAGGTCCTAATGAAGATAATGCTTTAATTCATAGCATCGACTTATCCTAAAAATGATGGTGGTCATACATGTTATTAAGAGTAAAATCCTCAAATGTCTAGACACATATACAATAATGCTCCATATTTCAGAAACAATCCTCAATCTCTTCTCTTCTGCTACCATATCAGATACCACATACATGTTATAAGTCATGCCTCAAGGTTTGGATTAGCAAATAATACCAAAGCACATGTGGATAAAACAAGAGCTAAAAGAAAAACTCAACAAAATCCAGCCATCTCTTGTTTACAAGGGACTCACTCAAAAGAAAGAAAAGAAAGACACAGAAAAACTGAAAATAACAAGATGACAAAAAAGTACTAGGAAAATAATAACAAAGTAAAAGAAAGTATGGCAGTACTAATACAGAAAAACTACATTTCTATGAATTACTATAGTGCGTCTTTCTGGGATGAGAATATTAGATGAGACAAAGAGATACTGTATATTTTAAAGGTAAAAGAGACTTTATAGTAGACAAGTAGATTTGCCTTATATACATCTAAGTGCATAGCTATAAAATATATAAGGCAAAATATTAGAAACACAAGAAGAAAGATGCATATCTACAATTATTGTAAAAAATTAACACATATTTCTCAGAAATTAAGTGATAAAG
>SJYT01024433.1:103334-206240 GCA_006410635.1 Cephalophus harveyi
TAAAGGATAAAGCAAATTGAATAATATAATTATAAACTATATCTAATAAACATATAGAGAACTTTTAAAGCCAGGAACTGAAAATATATAGTCATTTTAAAAAATATATGGATGTGGAAAGTCTCGCTAAGGAACTGCTGCTGCTGTTAAGTCACTTCAGTCTTGTCTGACTCTGTGTGACCCTGTGGACTGCAGCCTGGTAGGCTACTAATTCACTAACTAGTTTGTGGAGGAGCTGGAAGGCTTTAAGCAAATACTGAAAATGTATTTGCTCCACTCATGATGAAGGTTGGAAGCTGGGACGAGCATAACAAATGGTTATGAGCGTTCACTGAGTGCCCAAGGCTGGGAACAGATGACGAAGGGTCAATATGCCCGGCCTTGAGGCGTTCGAAGGCTTCCTTTTGACCACCTGTTTCTGAGAGCAAGGACTGTTGTTTCATAAGACTCCCTTTAGAGTTTCGCCAAAGCTATGTTATGGCTTGGGCGGTGGGAACTGTATTTTATGCTTGAATGCTTTAACGTTTATCTGGAATGGCTACGTGCAAGTCAGCCTTATGCTCTATTCCCTGAAAATTATAAAAGTACACAATTGGATAATAAACTTTGTCAGTCCACTAAAGGCTGTCCCTGAGTGTCCTTTTCAGAGTGCGGTTCTCCGAGCCTTACACTAGTTCACTAATGAGTCTAAGGAAATACCAGCCCATTATAATAGTCCACTAACTAACTATAAAAAATATTAAAATTAGTGAAATAAGGAGTATATGATCATAATATAATCAAATAAAATAACAGACATTTATAGGAAAACTAATCACTTAGAAACTTAACCTTTTCTGAATAAATTTTGGCTTGAAAAGGAAATCAAAAGAAATTAAAATTTATATTATAAGCAAAGACAAATGAAAACATAATTTATATATAACTGTCATATCAAGGCCATACAGCACATAGGCATATACATATCACATAGTGCTAGACCCTAACAGAGAAAATGCGTCTCTGTATTTAAAGATGATAGAATTGGAAAAGTCAAAAAAACAACAAAACTGTTAGTTGTCTAGATTCAATGTCAACATACAAAATTGGTATCATTTTCTATACATCCAGAATAGGCAATTTAAGAAGTCAATAGAAAAGAATCTCATTCACAGTAACAAAAATCTTAAAGCTCTTAGAAAAAAATTAACATTATGTAAAAGTTGGCTTAAAGCTCAACATTCAGAAAACTGAGATCATAGCATCTGGTCCCATCACTTCATGGCAAATAAATGGGGAAACAGTGGAAACAGTGTCAGACTTTATTTCTTTGGGCTCCAAAATCTCTGCAGATGGTAACTGCAGCCATGAAATTAAAAGATGCTTACATCTTGGAAGGAAAGTTATGACCAACCTGGACAGAATATTAAAAAGCAGAGACATTACTTTGCCAACAAAGGTCCGTCTAGTCAAGGCTGTGGTTTTTCCAGTGGTCATGTATGGATGTGAGAATTGGACCATAAAGAAAGCTGCTGCTGCTATGTCAGTTCAGTCGTGTCCAACTCTGTGCGACCCCAGAGACGGCAGCCCATCAGGCTCCCCTGTCCATGGGATTCTCCAGGCAAGAACACTGGAGTGGGTTGCCATTTCCTACTCCAATACATGAAAGTGAAAAGTGAAAGTGAAGTCGCTCAGTCGTGTCCGACTCTTAGCAACCCCATGTACTGCAGCCTACCAGGCTCCTCCATCCATGGGATTTTCCAGGCGAGAATACTGGAGTGGGTTGCCATTGCCTTCACCGAAAGAAAGCTGAGTGCTGAAGAATTGATGCTTTGGAGCTGTGGTGTTGGAGAAGACTCTTGAGAGTCCCTGGGATTGCGAGGAGATCCAACCAGTCCATCCTAAAGGAGTTTAGCCCTGAGTGTTCATTGGAAGGACTGATATTGAAGCTGAAACTCCAATACTTTGGCCACCTGATGTGAAGAACTGACTCATTGGAAAAGACCTTGATGCTGGGAAAGATTGAAGGTCGGAGGAGAAGGGGACAACAGAGGATGAGATGGCTGGATACATTACCAACTCAAGGAACATGAGTTTGAGTAAACTCCGGGAGTTGGTGATGGACAGAGAGGCTTGGCATGCTGCAGTCCACAGGGTCGCAAAGAGTCAGACATGACTGAGTGACTGAACTGAACTGATTCAAATCCTATCTGAACTAAGCTACACTACTTTAATGAAAGGCAAAAAAGGGAGACTTGTATGAATGTAAAAGAATACCATGGGGAGTACCACGGGGAGACTCAGCATTGGAAAAATCCACAAATTCATGATTTGATTCAATTAAAATCACAGTAGAAAATTTCATGGAATTTGAGATCCAGATCCTAAAGTTTTTCTATAGGAGAATATGTATAGAAAATCTGGTAAAATAAAAACAAGAAGAAAAAGTAGTAACAAATTTCAAAATAAGCCATAAACCTAAGTAAGGTAATTAAGGTCAAGTGGTGTTAGGGCAAGAAAGAGAGGAATGAAGATAGCAAATCCAGAGCCCATTCTGTATATTAAGGAATGGTTTTGGTATTAGAATGTCAATCCAAATTCATTCTCCCTCAAACTGCTCTGGGAGAGGCATTTTTTTGATTTTCTGATAGTAGCACTAGAGAAATACACAGAGAAGTATTTTTACCGCCTTCACATGGGCAAGACCTTCCTAAGCAAAGCAGAAAACACAGAAATTATAAAGGAAAAGATTAACAAGATTTCCAACAGATGAGATAAAATATATTGTACAATAGAAGATACCATAAAACACAAATGACCAAAAGGGAGAAAATATTTGTTACAAATGTAGCAAAGAATATTCAAAATATACAAAGAACCCTTATAAAGCAGTTATAAGTCAATAAAAAAAAAATGACAAAGAACATGGAAAAGCAACTTATAGAAGCAAATAATAGAAATATACACAGAGAATGTTCAACTTTATTAGTAACAAGAAAATTAGAATTTAAAATAGTGTGAGTTTTGGGGGGACTTCCCTGGATGTCCAGTATTTAGGACTCTGAGCTTCTAATGATGGGATGGGAGTGTGTGAGTTCAATCTCTAGTCCCTGCTGGGTCATGCAGCCAAATTTTTTTTTTTTTTTTTTTTGGGGGGGGGATCATCAGTTTAGGAAAATCTTTAAGATTGATGCATTTAATGTGGGTGACAGTGTAGAGGACGGATTACTCTCCTGTATTGCTGATTGGAGTGTAAGTAGGTTAAGTCTTTTTGAAGGTCAGTTTAGGAATATATTTCAAGTGTATGACATATATGCTCTTTGAGTCAGTAATTACTTTTCTTGAAAAGTAATATGTCCTAGAATACTTCTGGAAGCTATGTGTAAAAACATCTTCATGATGGGACTCTTTGAAGTGTTGTTTGTGACAAAAAAAATTTAGGAACAACCGAGATGTCATTGATGGACCGATGTAATTAAATCATGGTACAGATATATAGAGGAATCATATGTAGCTCATCAATGTTCTCCACCTTGAATCATATATGGATTTTTCCTAAAGGGATTAAAAAAAATTAATTCCCAAGGTAGCATGAGGAATACTTTACAAGTACAGACTTTAAATATATAAAATTATCTTAAATGGAAAAGAATCAGTTTATGCAATTATATGTTTAAAACAACATTTTTAAAGAAAACAAATTCAAGCTATATATTTGTTCTCTCTCTGAATGCATAAAAAAGATGAAAAATACACGTCAAACTGTTAATATTGGTTACTTTTAAGATTTGAATTAAGATGAAGAAATATTTAGCAATATTTTGAAAAACTCTGCATGATTCCGCTGTGTTTTGCTTATATTTCAATCAGATTGTGTTGTTAAAAAAAAAAACAGTACAGAAAGTGAAGGAAACCCTATTATTCTAGGATTTACTTTAATCTTAAGAAGTTTACCCAGGGATTGGAGTTATGAGATTTAAGAAGCAAACCAAGCCATACTTAATCCAAATATATCAATGTAAAATGAATTTTTCATTAGTGATCTCTGAAACCAAGTAGACAAAGCACTACTTTCAGGAGAAAAGTCAAACACTCCTTGTTAGCTTTTTGAAGTGTTATTTGTCACTCTACCTAAAATATTCAGGTACTAATCTGCCTTATCCCCTGTCCTGCTGTGGACAGAAAACGTTTAGCATTCATTTTGTCACATAAGAAAAGTGCTCTAGGAGAGAGTTTAACAGTATGAGCCAAGGCACCTCAAAATCCACTACAGTTGAAGGACCAGGAACAAATCAAGAGAGAAGACAAGAAGGGTTACTCCATATAAGTCTACTGGTGGCTCAGAGGTTAAAGCGTCTGCCTCCGATGCGGGAGACCAGGGTTTGATTCCTGCATCGGGAAGATCCCCTGGAGAAGGAAATGGTAACCCACTCCAGTATTCTTGCCTGGAGAATCCCACGGACAGAGAAGCCTGATAGGCTACAATCCACGGGGTCGCAAAGAGTCGGACATGACTGAGCGACTTCTCTCTCTCTGTTCTAATACAAACATTTCACACCTGGGTATATATTTGAAAAAGGGGAAAACACTAATTGGAAAAGATACACACACCCTAATGTCCACAGAAGCATTATTTACAATTGCCAAGACACAGAAGCAAACTAAGTGTCCATCAACAGAAGAGTGAATAAAGAAGACATGATATATATATACACACACACACACATACATACTGCTGCTGCTAAGTCACTTCAGTCGTGTCCGACTCTGTGCGACCCCATAGACAGCAGCCCACCAGGCTCCCCCGTCCCTGGGACTCTCCAGGCAAGAACACTGGAGTGGGTCATATACATACTACTTAGTCATAAAAAAGATTGCATATTTCCCATTTGCGACAACATGGCTGGAGTTGGAAGGTACTATGCTAAGTTAAATAAGTCAGAGGAAGACAAATACTGTAAGATATCTCTTACATGTAGAATCTAAAAAACAACAAACTAGTAAATATAAAAAAACAGAAACAGATTCTCAGATATTGAGAACAAACTAGTAATTACCAGTGGGAAGAAAGAAAGAGGGAGGGGCAAGACAGAGGGAGGGAATTTGGTTCAGTTCAGTTGCTCAGTTGTGTCTGACTCTTTGCAACCCCATGGACAGGGCCTCCCTGTCCATCACTAATTCCCGGAGTTTACTCAAACTCATGTCCATTGAGTTGGTGATGCCATCCAACCATCTCATCCTCTGTTGTCCCCTTCTCCTCCTGCCCTCAATCTTTCCCAGCATCAGGGTCTTTTCAAATGAATCAGTTCTTCACATCAGGTGGCCAAAGTATTGGAGTTTCAGCTTCAGCATCAGTCCTTCCAATCAATATTCAGGACTGATTTCCTTTAGGATGGACTGGTTGGATCTCCTTGCAGTCCAAATGACTCTCAAGAGTCTTCTCCAACACCACAGTTCAAAAGCATCAATTCTTTGGTGCTCAGCTTTCCTTATGGTCCAACTCTCACATCCATACCTGACTACTGGAAAAACCATAGCTTTGACTAGATGGATCTTTGTTGGGAAAATAATGTCTCTGCTTTTTAATGTGCTGTCTAAGTTGATCATAACGTTCCTTCCAAGGAGCAAGCGTCTTTTAATTTCATGGCTCCCTCACCATCTGCAGTGATTTTGGAGACCAAAAAAATAAAGTCTCTCACTGTTTCCATTGTTTCCCCATCTATTTGCCATGAAGTGATGGGACCAGATGCCATGATCTTAGTTTTCTGAATGTTGAGTTTTAAGCCAACTTTTTCACTCTCCTCTTTGAATTTCATCAAGAGGCTCTTTAGTTCTTCACTTTCTGCCATAAGGGTGGTGTCATCTGCATATCTGAGGTTATTGATATTTCCCCCGGCATCTCGATTCCAGCTTGTGTTTCATCAAGCCAGCATTTCTCATGATGTACTCTGCATATAAGTTAAATAAATAGGGTGATAGTATATAGCCTTGACATACTCCTTCCCCAGTGTGGAACCAGTCTGTTGTTCCATGTCTAGTTCTAACTGTTGCTTCCTTACCTACATACAGATTTCTCAAGAGGCAAGTCAGGAGGTCTGGTATTCCGATCTCTTTCAGAATTTTCCACAACTTATTTTGATCCACAAAGTCAAAGGCTTTGGCATAGTCAATAAAACAGAAGTAGATGCTTTTCTGGAACTCTCTGCCTTTTTTGATAATCCAGTGGATGTTGGCAATTTGATCTCTGGTTCCTCTGCATTTTCTAAAACCAGCTTGAATGGGAATTTCATGGTTCATGTACTGTTGAAGCCTGTCTTGGAGAATTTTGAGCATTACTTGGCTAGCATGTGAGATGAGTGCAATTGTGCGGTAGTCAAACATTCTCTGACATTGCCTTTCTTTGGGACTGGAATGAAAACGGACATTTTCCAATCCTGTGGCCACTGCTGAGTTTTCCAAATTTGCTGGAATATTGAGTGCAGCACTTTCACAGCATCATCTTTCAGGATTTGAAATAGCTCAACTGGAATTCCATCATCTCCACTAGCTTTGTTTGTAGTGATGCTTTCTAAGGTCCACTTAACTTCACATTCCAGGATGTCTGGCTCTAGGTGAGTGATCACACTATCGTGATTTTCTGGGTCATGAAGATCTTCTTTTTAATAGTTCTTCTGTGTATTCTTGCCACATCTTAATATATTCTGCTTCTGTTAGTTCCATACCATTTCTTCCTTTATTGTGCCCATCTTTGCATGAAATATTCCCTTGGTATCTCTGATTTTCTTGAAGAGATCTCTAGTCTTTCCCATTCTATTGTTTTCCTCTATTTCTTTGCATTGTTCACTGAGGATGGCTTTCTTATTTCTCCTTGCTATTCTTTGGAACTCTGTATTCAAGTTGGTATATCTTTCCTTTTCTCCTCTTTCACTTCTCTTCCTTTCACAGCTATTTGTAAGGCCCCCTCAGACAACCATTTGGCCTTTTTGCATTTCTTTTCCACGGGGATGGTCTTGATCCCTGCCTCCTATACAATGTCACGAAACTGTCCATAGTTCTTCAGGCACTCTATCAGATCTAATCCTTTGACTCTATTTGTCACTTCCACTGTATAATCATAAGGAATTTTATTTAGGTCATACCTGAATGGTCTAGTGGTTTTCCCTACTTTCTTCAATTTAACACACAATATATATATATAAATTCCTAACTTGGAGGGCAGGAATTAATATTTCCATTTTATGGCTGAAATTGAAATTTAGAGGACTTTAGTGCATTAATGAACTGAGTTGCTTATCCCACCAAGGAACTTATTAGTTTATAGTTTCTTATTGGTGCCAAAAAGCAGGAATCAAGGGAAGGAGTGCAATGTATTGAAAAAGAGTGCTTTTGCTGGTCTGAAAATCATTCAGTTCAAATTAATGGAATAGCAATTCACATAGTAAGAATCAGGTTGTATCAAGAAGTCACTCAATTTTTCATGGAAGGCATGGTTAACTTTGGTAGTGCTGGGGTGGGCAGCTATCAGTATGCTACGATGGATGGGAAACCAAAGATCTTCCTGCCCAAAGAGGCTTCTTCTCCCATCCTTTCTGAAAAATTTTCTTGGAGTCATTTGTATTGTCATTGTCTCCAAGTGGATCTGGCAAATGAAATAATGGTTCATTGGATTGTGTGATACCTTAAACTCCTTTGCAAAGTAACAGTTTATTTTGATTTGAGGTCTGTCTGGTGGATCTAGAGCAGGGGGTCTCCCTGCTACAGCATGATCAGGGATCATCTGGTGAAGCAGTTAAGATAGATTAATAATCTTAATCTACAGATTAATAACCTTAATCTACAGATTAAATGTTAAGTGGCAAAATAAGGGTTTAAATCTGTGTCTTACAATCTCAGTCCTGTCCTTTATGAACTACTACATTACTTATCCATTCTCAGCTGAAATCATCTTGGTAATTTTTTGGCCCATTAATATTCTCTGACATTTTCATGTTTGTTTATATTTTGTGCTTTGCTCATAAAATTCCCTTTTACTAAAAAAAAAAAAAAATGCATTTTTCCAGTTTTTTCTCTATCTCAAGATTTTACCTATTTTAAGGACCTTTCTTAAATGCT
Organism: Cephalophus harveyi; assembly: GCA_006410635.1. Lineage (NCBI taxonomy): Eukaryota > Metazoa > Chordata > Mammalia > Artiodactyla > Bovidae > Cephalophus > Cephalophus harveyi. The sequence continues at coordinate 111,426 of SJYT01024433.1, forward strand.
TCCTCCTTTGTAACAGCCATCCTGATATCTTTAGAAAGAATTTCCTATTCACTAACAATGAGAAAACAGAAAGAGAAATTAAAGAAACAATTCCATTCATCATTGCAATGAAAAGAATAAAATACTTAGGAATATATCTACCTAAAGACACAAAAGACCTATATATAGAAAACTAAAACGTTGGTGAAAGAAACCAAAGAGGACACAAATAGATGGAGAAATATACCATGTTCATGGGCTTCCCTGGTGGCTCAGAAGGTTAAAGTGTTTGCCTGCAAGGCGGGAGACCCGGGTTCAATCCCTGGGTCGGAAAGATCCCCTGGAGAAGGAAATGGCAACCCACTCCAGTATTCTTGCCTGGAGAATCCCATGGATGGAGGAGCCTGGTAGGTTACAGTCCACGGGGTCGCAAAGAGTCGGACACGACTGAGCGACTTCACTTCTTTACGATGTTCGTGGATCAGAAGAATCAATATAGTGAAAATGAGTATACTACCCAAAGCAATCTATAGATTCAAGCTACCAACAGTATTTTTCAGAGAACTAGAACAAATAATTTCACAATTTGTATGGAAATACAAAAAAAAACCTCAAATAGCCAAAGCAATCTTGAGAAAGAATGGAACTGGAGGAATAAACCTGCCTGACTTCAGGCTCTACTACAAAGCCACAGTCATCAAGACAGTATGGTACTGGCACAAAGACAGAAATATAGATCAATGGAACAAAATAGAAAGCCCAGAGATAAATTCACACACCTATGGATACCTTATCTTTGACAAGGGAGGCAAGAATATACAATGGAGAAAAGACAATCTCTTTAACAAGTGGTGCTGGGAAAACTGGTCAACACCTTGTAAAAGAATGAAACTAGAACACTTTCTAACACCATACAAAAAAATAAACTCAAAATGGATTAAACATCTAAACGTAAGACTAGACACTATAAAACTCCTAGAGGAGAACATAGGCAAAACACTCTCCAACATAAATCACAGCAGGATCCTCTATGACCCACCTCCCAGAATATTGGAAATAAAAGCAAAAATAAACAAATGGGACCTAAATGAACTTAAAAGCTTTTGCACAACAAAGGAAACTATAAGCAAGGTGAAAAGACAGCCTTCAGAATGGGAGAAAATAATAGCAAACAAAGCAACTGACAAAGAATTAATCTCAAAAAAATATACAAGAAACTCCTGAAGCTCAATTCCAGAAAAATAAATGACCCAATCAAAAAATGGGCCCAAAATCTAAACAGACATTTCTCCAAAGAAGACATACAGATGGCTAACAAACACATGAACAGATGCTCAACATCACTCATTATCAGAGAAATGCAAATCAAAACCACAATGAGATACCATTTCACACCAGTCAGAATGGCTGCGATCCAAAAGTCTACAAGCAATAAATGCTGGAGAGGGTGTGGAGAAAAGGGAACCCTCTTACACTGTTGGTGGGAATGCAAACTAGTACAGCCACTATGGAGAACAGTGTGGAGATTCCTTAAAAAACTGCAAATAGAACTGCCTTATGACCCAGCAATCCCACTGCTGGGCATACACACCGAGGAAACCAGAATTGAAAGAGACACGTGTACCCCAATGTTCATCGCAGCACTGTTTATAATAGCCAGGACATGGAAGCAACATAGATGTCCATCAGCAGATGAATGGATAAGAAAGCTGTTGTACATATACACAATGGAATAGTACTCAGCCTTTAAAAAGAATACATTTGAATCAGTTCTAATGAGGTGGATGAAACTGGAGCCTATTATACAGAGTGAAGTAAGCCAGAAAGAAAAACACCAATACGGTATACTAATGCAGATATATGGAGTTTAGAAAGATGGTAATGATAACCCTGTATGCAAGACAGCAAAAGAGACACAGATTTATAGAACAGTCTTTTGGACTCTGTGGGAGAGGGCGAGGGTGGGATGATTTGGGAGAATGGCATTGAAACATGTATATTATCATACGTGAAATGGATCGCCAGTCTGGGTTTGATGCAGGATGCAGGATGCTTGGGGCTGGTGCACTGGGATGACCCAGAGGGATGGTACGGGGAGGGAGGTGGTAGGGGGGTTCAGGATGGGGAACACATGTACACCCATGGTGGATTCATGTCAATGTATGGCAAAACCAATACAACATTGTAAAGTAATTCACTGCCAATTAAAATACATAAATTCATATTTTTAAAAAGGGAAAGAATTTACCACTTATTCTGCGTGATTCCAGAATAGTTTGCAGATCTCTAGGTTAAAAAGTTTCTCACTGTAGCTGTACATACGTCAAGTCACAGTTGGGAATGGGGGTTGCCTTGACCTTTCACAGGGTACACTGTCAGGGCTCAATAGCAAATTATTACTTAATAAATGAGCTTTTATTATGTATATAATTCACTGACTGCGATTGGCATAGGTCAAAAACTTGGAGAATGTGCCATCTCTTGGGAGATAATGCTTGCACACAGACAGCTGACACCTGAAGGATTTATAAACACCAATCATTGCCTTAGATCACAAAGTTTGATCTAAAAAAACTGGCATTTGGAGTTCAACAGGCTCTGCTTTAATCAGATCACATTCATTCTCTCATTTGGTGAAACGGATTTTAGCCTGAACAATCATTTATTCAATCATCCACAGAGGACAGCTTAGACTTAGATGCATGCAGGCTATTTGGTCATTCAAGTTTCAAACTGTTTTTGATGCTGGAGTCTGCTCACACAGTGAAGTCTCAGCTGGAAAGCTACACAGTGCACTTGCAAGGTTTTGGGACCAGGTAAGTCCAGCTGCATCTGACTAGCTGACAGCGAAGAGTCACTGGCAATTGATCTTTCTGGAGGTGATCTAGAAAAGCCTCACTGTGAGGAGCTCACCCACAAAGAAGGAAAGATTAAGGAATGAAATCTTGGTGTGAGAACAATGGAGCATTTTGAATTGGGGAGGAGTGTGACTTCTGGCCCAACCCACCTGATATCAGTTAAGTTATCTGTGAACTCAGACCACAACCATTTTCCTTTTTGGGGCTACTTGCACCTGATGACAAATTACCACACACTTTTAGAGAGATGCTTTTCCAAGTTGCTCAAAACATAGACATTTCCCTATAATTTCCTAAGTGTGTAAGCTACTCCCAAGCAGTTCTTGCTCCCTAGCTCCTCTCTTTCCTACAACCACTTCCTCAGAAAAACAATCTGCCCACATGCCTTCTAAGCCCAGGGCTGCTGGCTGCCTGCCATTCATCACCCCACCTCCTTCCAGCTCAAATTCTGATCTTGCTCGGGTATTTATCCCTGGACCGCACAGTGTACACAATTAACAGGAGACTGACACAATCCCTGGTACCAAGGGTGGGTAATAATTAGTCTCAGAGAACCATCGCATGGAACTCTCTTGGCAACAGTTACTAATGCAGGAGTGGACTTCTGACGTCAGTTGGCTCCACCAGCCTAAAGTGAAAGACTTAGATTCCTTCCTTGGGCAGTGGTTTCTCTCTCTCCCTCCTTCTAGAAGCAAACAAGAGACTACATGGCTACAGTTGCTGCTGCCAGTCATCTTAGGACCAAAACAGGAGGAACCCTTAGGATAAAGCAACCACCCTAGAGAGGAGCAGAAAGATAGAACAATCTGGTCTCTGGCATCGTAGCTTGAGCCCATGAACCAAATCACCCCGCAGTCGACTGCTGTACTCTGTGCTGTGTGAAATAATACAGTTCCTTATTGTTTAAGTCCAGATGAGTCATGGCTTCTCTTACGGCAGTTGAATCCGTACCAATGGATATATTACACAAACAGCTAATTACAAAATTGTGAGTTCAGAATTTTGTGGTGTACTCAAACAAAACAAAGTTAACCTGACTCATTTAGTGATTTACATAATTGTCACACTCCATAATTAAATGTAAATTATAAACAATGTGCACAAATGACTACTTTTTCCAGGGAGATGGCCAGAGAATGGGACATGGAACAATAGAAAACTTACCTTGTTCAGAACTGTGGGTAGAAATCTCCTATCCCGCTCACTTCTAAGAAAAGGAGTTACATATACCTTTGTGATCAATAATCAGCTCCCATTTGGAAAGGGGCTGTTGTTTATTGAGTACTTACTGGAGGCCAAGCAGTGTCCCAGGTGCTTTGTATACAGTTGGAGTCCTGCAGTCATTGAGCTCAGTAGACGTGGAGTCACTAACTGGTCCCCTCAGTGCTCTTGCTGAAGGCAGCCTATAATGAGATGAAAGGGCAGACTGAGTACACGTCTTCCCTACTCTGCAGCTGCTAAGTCACTTCAGTCGTGTCTGACTCTGTGTGACCCCAGAGACAGCAGCCCACCAGGCTCCCCCGTCCCTGGAATTCTCCAGGCAAGAACACTGGAGTGGGTTGCCATTTCCTTCTCCAATGCATGAAAGTGAAAAGTGAAAATGAAGTCGCTCAGTCATGTCCGACTCTTTCTGACCCCATGGACTGCAGCCTACAAGGCTTCTCCGTCCATGGGATTTTCCAGGCAGGAGTACTGGAGTGGGGTGCCATCGCCTTCTCCGCTTCCCTACTTTGCTTCACCCAGATTCCACACTTTGATTCCCCAAGATTACTGTTCTCTTAGTGAAATCAGTTTTTCCCAACACACAACCAGTATACCCAAAGGAGCCCCTTCCACAGGAACTTCTGAACTATGGTATCAACATCAGCCCCTCCACACAAACTCTTAGGTTCTGGTGTTAAGTCTTGGTCAAAAGCCGAAATAGCTACCCTTTTTGGCAGGGTGAATTTATTTCAAGTGTTCCTTTTTCAGGGCAAACACTACCCATGGAATGGACCCTAGCCCTCTTCCTTGACTGTTTCTTTGGCTCCTGATGTTGAGCCTCATTTGCCTCCCACATTGGCTTCTTCAGTTTTAATGTCTCCTCTTTGCTTTCCCCCAGGAGACCCTTGACCGAGACCTTCTGTTTCTGCCAGCTAGGCACTGGGTGCTCCAGGGAGCCCAGTCGCATGCCTCTCTGCTTTATTCCTCACCTTTCTTAGAACTAACTGCTTGTACCAGCTCTGCTCTCTGTGAGGCACGAGGAGGTGACCACGGGAGGGTTTTAAATCATTACAAGTAGGGCAGGAGCTAGGGGAAGGATGAAGAGCAGTGCCGAGGCCAGGGAGTGGAAAACCCAGGGGAACCCACCACTAGGCTGTGCCCTGCAGGCCTGCAAGGCCTGTACTTGCCCCACTTTAAACAAGAGCCCAGAGTCAGTTAGACATCAGGGGCTTACTAGAGCGGGGTCGGGGGGCGCTTACTTGTCTGAAGCAAGGTCCTGGAGCAACATCCCAGTGTGTGCAGCAGAAGTCGAGCAGGACACGGCAGCCTTCTCTCTCCTTCAATCTCTGTGGAGATTGCAGATTATGAGAGAAACTGACATCAGGTGGGCTCATTAGCTCCCAGGGAAACCAGCAGAGGGGCACACCCCTTCCCGCCCCTTTGAGGAGAAGGACCACCAGCTGGGGCCTGGGACAAGTACTTGGAAGGTCAGGTGGGGAGAGGGGGTAGGGTATAGGTGAAGCAGGCACTGGTCAGTCAGGGGCTGGACCGAGAGCAAGAGAGCAGCCATCTTGAGTGGCCTGACTACAAGCCCGCTTTCAGAACACAGTGCCCCACCCCTTCCCTAGGGGCATTTTAGTAACCCTGATACTGGATTTTCTACTTTATGTCCTTTCTGAGCCAGGCTAACGTGTCAGCGACTGCACCTGAACTGCAAGTTGCTTGTATTTTTATCTTCTGTTTGCTAGCATCTGGGCTCCTATATTTTGCGATGCATTGACTTCTGATTCTTGTAGTCCTTCAAGCCCTCCTTGGAGCTCCTGGAGACGCAAGTGCTTCCCCTGCTTCTGCTCTTGCAGTTATTAAGAGGCCCATGCTGCTCAGTTATTTAGTCATTCATTCATATTCATAGAAAAACATAAAGGCAATTTGCTTAATTACAGTGCTTGATGCTGCGATGTGTCTCCCAATTTTCTGTGTGTGGTTTCATTGTGTAACAGGCACTCTGCATGAATTCAAGACCTTTAATCACTGGGGAACTTTCTCCCAGAGAAGTAATATGCAAAGAGGGAAACGGACTTCCAGGATTCCATCTAAAGAGTGCTTTTTTGACTCTGGTCTTACTGGGTTCAGGGGGCCTGGATGAGCTGTTGCTGTGTGATTTGAATGTGCAAACCAAAATTAAGCTTCTGGTTTACATTCTTCATCTGCTAATCAAAGTTCTATTTTGTATTTACCTGCAGGTGAAGATTTAGACTTCGCCCTCTCTGGAGATCACTGCAAAAGAAGGGAATGAATAATTGCATGGTCTCGAAAACATGGGAAGAGAAAGGCTACAGGCTTTCACCATAAAACTGAATTTAGTGAATCTATCAGCTAATGTTTACAGATTGTGGGGAAATAGAGTGTATCCTGTGGCCTCCCTCCAAATCCACTGAACAAATCCAGTTCTGGTCTAGATTTATTGAGTAGAATGCTTTTTGATCTCCGTGCAGAGTCTATAGGTTTTCAGAACAACAGCTGGGAAGTAGAATAAATATCATCTAATACACTTGCTTTTAGCATCTTAAGAACTAGATCCTCCTGTTTGACTTCAAAAAATTCCACTTGTATTGGATGTTAGTTAGTCAAATTAAGCAGATTTTTTTCTTTCCAGTGTTGTATGGTCTAATGACAGACAAACACATTTCATTCCGGCTCTGCCTCCCCCAACTCATGCCCCCTGAATGCTTGAGGCTACTGTTGAGATATGATCATGAAGCCAAGACTGATCATGTCTGAAGCTGCTATTAGTGTTCCTTGTTTGGGTAGAATTGAACTAAGATCTGAAGTAAGCTAAGGATCCCTTGAGTTTTTCTTCTTCAGCATTTGTTCATAGAAATTCCAGAAAGAAGAAATAAAGTAGCATATCTACTTTGTTCCTCAAATCTAACCAGTTTTCAATATGGCTGTAATTATTATGGACTCCAAGTAGGGATTTGGCTTCCCTGGGGACTCAGTGGTAAAGAATTTGCCTGCAATGCAGGAGACATGAGTTCAATCCCTGGCTCGGAAAGATCCCCTGGAGAAGGGATTGGCAACCCACTCCAGTATTCTGGCCTGGAGAGTCCCATGGACAGGGGAGCCTGGTGGGCTACAGTCCATGGGATTGCAAAAGAGTCAGACATGACTGAGCAACTAAACAACAGCAAGAAACTGAGATATAGTCTCCACTCTTGTGGGTCAATGCCTTTCATTATTTACATTTATGAGTGGATTCATATTAAAGGACAAAAAGACATCAGAGGTGGAAAGCTTTGTGATGAGTGTCTGAGAGGAGAGGTGGGGAGAGGCAAAGGATTATGGCGATTTTTTCTGGCCTTGTTTCCAGGCTCAATCTGATCTTCCTGTGAGAGAATGCTCACGGGTGGATATTGAGAGCTTAGTTTTATAGGAATCATTGCTACCCACAGAACATAAGCAGGAGTATACAGAACCAGGATTATTTCAAAACATGGTATAAATTAGGAGAAAGATGGGGATTTTTTATAGATCAGGAAAGAAGTGGAGGTTTTTTGTTTTGGTTTTTTGACAACTTTCTAAATCTTTATGTGTTTTGAAGTCAGAAGAGATGTTTCCCTGGGCACATCTACATAGTCATGATGTGAACTGGCAGCCAGATCAGCTAGGAGATGCTATCTCGTTGTTTTGCGTCATTAAAGAGGCTGAAGTGGAAGCCAAATAAGACAGATCCTGAGCAAAGTGACACACTCCCAGGTCTGCAAGAAATAACTGAAGGGGAGACTGAGGCATTGGTGTTAGGACAGTTGATCGGCCAGGGAAATTATGTACTAATGTTACTGTGACTGCATTTGTATCCTTTGATTCGTGAAGCCCAGGAAAATCCCGAATACGCTTGTTTCTATTTTAGACACAAACGTCTATTTGGGACACAAGATTCAATTTGTTTGGAAACTGAGATGCTGTACCCTCGCTTTAGGGCTCTTTGAGTTAATATCACATTACTGGCAGACAAGATCATTCTTTTTTGCTTCATTTCCACTGTTTCAGCATATTTGCACTCAATGTCTTTTTCTAAAATCGGATAAGAAGGACTTTTCTACTTGTTTTGTGTTGTGTCAAAATAGGAGATTGTAGAAAGTGGTATCCTCTTAAGGGCGATAGACTGAAGAGGTCTAAGACTTAGAGTCAACTTGCAATCTATACTCTTAGAGGTTATTCTCTGTGGTATAAAAGGCTTTCTGTCCATTAAATTTAATTATTCAATAAACCTATTTATTCACATCCATTAGGAGGTGCTTTTGAAAGGTCCATTTTGTATCAGTTAATGTGCTAGTCACTGTACTTTACTTGACTATGGTGAGCAAAAATGTGTCTTCATTGATTTTCACAGCATTTTTAGGAGATTTGGGAAAGAGGACTATGCTGTTTGGTAAAATCCCACTAAACTATTTACCTGGGGGGATTGAGGAAAATTTACATTGCTGAAGGTGCTGTACCTCATAATATAAGAACAAACGTTTTGGAAGGTAGATAGGGGTGGTGGTGGCAAGGTTGTTTTACTCTTGAATAAAGATGATTCAAAGAACCTTCTCTTGTTCACTCAATGTTCAGTGCTTCAAGTGGTATTTTTTATTTTTCTCATATGCTCCAAGTGTGCAAGATTGAGGTCATTAAAGCAAAGCTTGAGATTTACTTACGCAAGCATTTTCTTGTACATGGCAAGATAAACTTTATCAAATGGAGTCTGTTTGCTAAAGCATTGGCCCCAGGAATGATCCAAATCCACTTCTACAAGAGTTGAACTTTACAGTCTGTATTTTTGCCCTGCCTCTTCCAGGTAAAGTTGGCCATCACTTGGACCAACAAAGGTAATGGAGCAATTTGCTTTGCAATTATGTACACAAGTATCTGAGTTTATTTTGCTATTGTTCAAAAGGGGACAGACACATGAATCAATCAATTCAGTGTTGTCCACACCTTAGCCGCTTGTTTAAACCGCATGGCTTTTTGTCTTATCTAATATCAATCCTGGGTTGGGAAGATCCCCTGGAGGAGGGCATGGCAACCCACTCCAGTATTCTCGCCTGGAGAATCCCCATGGACACAGGAGCCTGGTGGGCTACAGTCCATGGGGTCACAAATGGTAGGGCACAACTGAGTGACTAAGCACAGTATTGACATCAAGTCAATACACTGACATCATTGACGTTGTAAATTTGATGAGCTACTCACACTTTCTCCAATACACATTAAACTTACTATTGAAACGGAAAACATCTATCTCTAAGTTACAATCATCTCATAAAACCACACTGGTACATGTTGAGTGCCACTAATGTTTTTCTGAGCAGGTGGTTAAGAGTCAAATTGCACCAAAATGAAATATTTGGAAGACAAAGAAAACTAAACAGCCAGTTCTTTCAGCTTGATGCTTTATTGCTCACAATACACAGATTGGAACAGACACACAGTTTCTCACAGCAGAGCACATAATGCTATACTTTCTTAAAGAAGAGTCTTTGTCCCACAAGGACACAGAAATTAATTCCCGGGTGATGAAATGAGTCAGCATACAACATTCTAAAACTGATAGAAGGAGGCCAGCACATTCAGGAGAACATCAAAAGCAACATGCAAGTCCATGACGTCACAAGTAATCTGAAGCTAATCACTACATGCTTGTCAATACAGATTTAATCTTGAAGCTTAAGTTCATGAAGAGTCTAGGTCCCTGAGCTAGCTCTGATGTCTATGGTTGGCATAATTGGATAAATCCAGAGTTGTTAAGGACCCCTGAATAATTACACAAGTATAAATATTTAAAAATGGATGGTGATGATGATATAGATTAGAAACAAAGATATATATGTATATACATATATATACATATTTTTCACTTCAAAAATTAAGACTTATAAGAATACTTTTAGAATTACAATGCTTACAAGGCAAATAGTGTAATATAGCTTCTATACATAATAAAGCTGACCTATATGTGTTTTAACTCTATATTCTAGTGTATAGGTGAATATTTCCTCAAATATAAGCACATGTAGGTCCTTGACTTCCTTTTCCTTTCCTTGGAGCTTTATTGGTGGTGGCAAATATTAAAAGGCAGGCTGCTGCTTTAATCTCCCATGAAATGGACTTTGGATGCATATCCTTAACATCCAGAGCATTGCTTTAAAAGTTATTTGTATCTTCCTGGGCTCGTTTATCTTATTTCTCTCCCATGAACTGTCTTTCCTTTAACTGCCTAAATCAAACATATTCTTGAAAGAAATCCTGTGTTCTCTGCACAGTCCTCCTTAATGACCCCAAGTGCCAAAGATGCCACTTTTCCTCTGAAGAGTTCAATTGTTTGTAATCTGAAATCACTCAATTTGGCTTCCAAATATTTATTTTGTATTTCTTATATTTCCATGTTAATATGTTATCACCAGACTGTAATCTTCTTGAGGGCAGAGGCAATGTGTCAGTCTTGAATTATTAAATCAGGATGTGGAAGTGCCACTGAAATTGCCAAGCACTATGCATATGTAAGAAATTGTTCGACTCTCATCTAGCATGCTTAATGTAGTACCTTTCACTGAGCTGGGCGATGGATGGATGGCCTGGGTGCTCAGTCATGTCCCACTCTTTGTGACCTCATGGACTATAGCACACCAGGTTTCTCTGTCCATAGGATTTTCCAGGCCAGAATACTGGAGTGGTTTGCCATTTCCTACTCCAGGGAATTTTCCTGACCCAGGGATCAAACCTATCTCTCCTGTATCTCCTGCATTGCAGGCAGATTCTTTACCACTGGCACCACCTGGGAAGCCCCAAGAGCTGTTTAAAAAATAAAAACCAGATAGAACTAGTTCTCTTATTGTATAAATAAATCTAGAGGCAAATTGGACATCCGCAGAAAATTTTAAAATGTATTGCATAGCTTGGAATTCATTGGTTCACTCCTATATTTAACACTTAGGGACATTATCCAAGTTTAGATGATTTGTGGAATACAATGATAGACGTATTCTCGAAGAGTTTATCATATAGTTTGTTTTTTAAGATCTCCACTGGGGACATGACTCAATGGCTTTCTTTTTTTAAAGTGTATTTTATTATTATTATTTTTAATGTTTTCAGGTAGGGTCAGAGGACCACAGTTTTCAAAATTACCTAATAAATAAGAATTTGGGGACAAGGTCAAATAAAGCACATTTTAAGATAAGCTTTCAGATAATTCTTATGTATATTAAAGTGGGAGTGGTTTCTTCTTCTTGGCTAAGGAATAAACATTTTGCCTCCTTATTAGGGCATTTCATGGCATCTCGGGAATACAGATGTTCTTACTAGCTTTGGAATTAAGAGCTGTGGTTAAATAGAAACTTACTCTACTGCCACGCTGTATTTTTTTTTTTTTTTCTGGAGAGTCTCCATCTTTATCAATATCACTCCATAACATTCTTGAGAAAGTTCATATGCTCTTTTTTGCAAGTTAGAGAATAACCACATGGACAAACACCAAAGCCATTGTTCTGTGAGGAATGAAATAATCACACGTGGGTGTGGCTTCGGGGCTCAAGTAAGTTGCAGGAGCTTTAGCCAACTGAATTGCTTATCCCATTCATTTAACTGGTAAAATTTTCTAAGTGCTTCTATTTCCATTATACCAGTTGAGAATGTGTAGTATGGACTTGACACAGATGCTCCTCCACAAGGATATATAGGTGATTTTACTGTGGATTTGCTGTTTATTGGCCATAAAACTGGTTTTAGTTTTCTTGCAGGATCCAGATTTGACAGCTCTCACAATGTGTTGCCCCAGGTGAGCCATTTCATCCAGATTTTTAATTTTTCCAGATGTAATTTCTAAAATATAAATCAATCACCTCATATGGGATTTGCCATAAATGTGCTCAGTGTAGAAGAATGTAAACAGGTCTGAAAACATTGTCTACAAACATTCTTGGCAACTCTTTTCAGAGATTGCTTGAATATTAAAATCAGAACCATATGATTCAGTTTATATTAGAATAGTCCATTTGGTTCTAATCATCTCCATAACAAAACTATTCCCCAATGGGCATTCTTGTAAACGAACTTTTCTGCTGAATAATTTGAGATTATAGACCAAACATAAAAACAAAAATATTACAGGTCCATATCTAACCTTTTCCCCCTTGTGATCAATGAAGTTAAGAACTACATTAATCAATACTTCCAGTTATAGTTCATAAAATAGAATCACAACATAAATGACCCTAATTGCTTCTTTAAAACACTTCTGATGTCTCTAATTCATATTCTAAATATTGCTAAACTGTTTTATCTTGAGATAATATCATATTGCCTTGTCATGGAAGTCAATATAGTTTCCTCATTGGGTTGTGAAATTCTTAGAAATGGGAAAAACCTTTTATTTTCTTAAATTTCTGTAGCAGTTCATCACATGTGGAGTTTTCTTTTGCTTCTCAATGAAGCCCTGAAATGCCTGACCTATACTTTAATCTGTGAGGAAAAAATCTATATCAAACAGCTCAACTCTGTATATGACTCCCCACCATGAAAATGAGGACATAACTTAAATAGAAACTTTAGAAGCATCTGTTTTTCCACAGTTTGAACATGACTTTATGAAATGTAGAAGTATTCAGAGCAATAAGATATATATTTATATACACATACATATATTTGAAAGATTTGAATATATATCTTTGATACACTTTTACTTAAGATAGTTCATGTCGAGGTTTAGGCTTCAATGAAGTCAGATATAACTGACTGCTCTGAGGAAAACCATTATTTGTGGAAAGAGAAGAGTTTGATATGGGAGGTGGAGAAGGAGAGAAGAATATATTTATTACTACAGAATACAGTAAGACTTCTTCATGTGTCTTACACTAAAGACATACTCACTTGGCCAAATCTTGCTTCTGATGGTCATTTACTATGGACAACTACAGATAAACAGAAAACAAATTGCTGAAGATGTTCATCCTCTGCTTCTTCCAAGGAGAACAAGTAATTCAAATGCTAGAAATAAATGTTCTTAGAACCTGGATGGACTGATGTCTGTGGTGACTCCATAACTTACACCCAGTTCTCTTAATCCATGAAAAAACATTCCAACTCCATTGTGAGTTGCAGTTGAGAGATGTAAATAATGTTGAATATATTATTTACAGAATTCATAGAGCCATGGGCAAACTGTTTAAAATTTCTTTTTTTTCTCCAAAAATTAATCTTTTCCCTCTTCTTTCATGTCTATATATTTAACACAGTTTAGAGTGATGTATCTCTTCATGGACCACAGCCTTGTTGTGGCGAAGGGCCATGTGTAGCTCAATGAAACTATGAGCCATGCCATGCAGGGCCACCCAAGATGGATGAGTCAGAGTGAAGAGCTCTGAGAAAACATGATCCATTGGAGGAGGAAATGGCAACTCACTCCAGTATTCTTGCCACGAGAACCACATGACGCTATGAAAAGACAAAAAGATATGATACTTGAGATGAGCCCCCACCTCCAGCCACAAGATCAGAAGGTGTCCAATAAGCTACTGGGAATGAGGAGAGGCCCATTATTAATACAAATGGCTCCAGAAAGAATGAAATAGCTGGGCCAAAGTGAAAGGATGCTCAGTTATGGATGGGTCTGGTGGTAAAAGTAAAGTCCAATGCTGTAAAGAACAATATTGCATAGGAACCTGGAATGTTAGGTCCATGAATCAAGGTCAGTTGGGTGTGGTCAGGCCGGAAATGGTAAGACTGAACCCTGACAACTTAGGAGTCAGTGAACTAAAATAGACAGGAATGGACAAATTTGCTTCAGATGATCATTATAGCTACAACTGTGGGCAAGAATCCCTTAGAAGAAAGGGAGTAGCCCTCATAGTCAACAAGAGTCTGAAAAGCAGTGCTTAAGAGCAATCTCAAAATTGACAGTTATTTCAGTTCATTTACAAGGCAAATCATTAAACATCACAGTTATCCAAGTCTATGCCCCAACCACTGATGCAAAGAAGCTGAAGCTGAATGGTTCCATGAAGACCTACAACCCCTTCTAGGATGAACAACAAGAAAAAATGCCCTTTTCATCTTAGGGGATTAGAATACAAAAGCAGGAAGTCAAGATATAATCCTACTAACAGGAAAATTTGGATTTGGAGGGCAAAATGAAGCAGAACAAAGGTGAACAGAGTTTTGTCAAGAGAACACACTGGTCATAGCAAACACCCTCTTCCAACAACCCAAGGGATGACTCTACATATGGACATCACCAGATGGTCAATACTGAAATCAGACTGATTATGTTCTTTGTAGCCACAGATGGAGAAGGTCTATACAGTCAGCAAAAACAAGACTAGGAGTTGACTATGGCTCAAATCATGAGGTCCATACTGCAAAATTCAGGCTTAAGTTGAAGAAAGTAAGAAAAACTACTAGGCCATTCAGGTATGACCTAAATCAAACCTCTTACAATTATACAGTGGAGGTGATGCATAGATTCAAAGGATTAGATCTGGTAGACAGAGTGTCTGAAGAACTATAGACAAGAGCTTAATAACACTGTGCAGGAGGCAGTAACCAAAACTATTCCAGAGAAAAAGAAATTCAAGAAGGAAATGTGGTTGTCTGAAGAGTCTTTATAAATGGCTGAGGAAAGAAGAAAAGTGAAAGGCAATGAAGAAAGGGAAAGATGTACCCAATTGAGTGCAGAGTTCCAGAGAATAGCAAGGAGGGATAAGAAGGCCTTCTTAAATGAACAATGCAAAGAAATAGAGGAAAAATTAGAATGGGAAAGACTAGAGATCTTTTCAAGAATATTGGAGATATCATGGAAACATTTCATTTAAGGATGGACACAATAAAGGACAGAAATGGTAAGGACCTAACAGAAGCAGAAGACATTAAGAACAAGTGGCAAGAATACACAGAAGAAGTATACAAAAAAGGTCTTGATAAGCTGGATAACCACGGTGGTGTGGTCACTCACCTAGAGTCAGACATTCTGGAGGGTGAGGGCTTTAGGAAGCATTACTATGAGCAAAACTAGTGGAGGTGACAGAGTTCCAGCAGATCTATTTAAAATCCTAAAAGTTGATGCTGTTAGAGTGCTGCACTCAATATGTCAGCAAATTTGGAAAACTTAGCAGTGGACACAGGACTGGAAAAGGTCAGCTTTCATTCAAATCCCAAAGAAAGTTAATGCCAATGAATGTTTAACATACCACATAATTGTGCTCATTTTACCTGCTAGCAAGGTTATCTTCAAAATCCTTCATGCTAGGCTTCAGCAGTGTGTGAACTGAGAACTTCCAGGTATACAAGCTGGGTTTTGAAAAGGCATAGGAACCAGATATCAAACTCTCAACATTTGTTGGATCATGGAGAAAGCAAGGGAGTTCCAGAGAAACAACTACTTCTGCTTCACTGACTATGCTAAAGCCTTCGACTGTGTGGATCACAACAAACAGTGGAAAATTCTTCAAGAGATGGGAATATCAGAGCACCTTATCTGCCTCTTGAGAAACCTGCATGCACGTCGGTTAGAACTGGACAATGGACTGGTTCAAAATTGTGAAAGGAGTACATCAAGGCTTTATATTGTCACCTTCTATTTAAGTTCTATGCAGAGTACATCATTTGAAATGCCAGGCTGGATGAATCCCAGGCTGGAATCAAGATTGCTTGGAGAAATATCAACAGTCTCATATATGCAGATAATACTACTCTAATGGCAGAAAGCAAAGAGAAACTAAAGAACCTCTTGATGAGAGTGAGAGAGGAGAGCGAAAAAGTTGGCTTGAAACTCAAAATCAAAAAACCTAAGATCATAGCATCTGGTCCCATCACCTCATGGCAAATAGAAGGAGAAAAAGTGGAAGCAGTGACAGATTTTATTTTCTTGGTCTCCAAAATTACCATGAATAGTGACTGCAGCCATGAAATTAAAAGACACTTGCTCCTTGGAAAGAAAGCTATGACAAACCCAGACAGTATATCAAAAAAGCAGAGACATCACTTTGCTGATGAAGGTCCATGTAGTCAAAGCTATGGTTTTTCCAGTAGTCATGTTTGGATGTGAGAGTTGGACCATAAAGAAGGCTGAGTGCTGAAGAACTGATGCTTTTGAACTGTGGTGTTGGAGAAGACTCTTGAGAGTCCCTTGGACTGCAAGGAGATCCAATCAGTCCATTCTGAAGGAGATCAACCCTGAATATTCATTGGAAGGACTGATGTTAAAGCTGAAGCTTCAATACTTTGGCCACGTGATGCAAAGAACTGACTGATTGGAAATGACCCTGAAGCTGGTAAAGATTGAAGGCAGGAGGAGAAGGGGGCAGTAGAGGAAGAGACAATTAGATAGCATTACTGACTCAGTGGACATGCATTTGAGCAAACTCCAGGAGATAGTGGACAGAGGAGCCTGGTGTGCTGTAGTCCAGGGGGTCACAAAGAGCCAGACATGACAGACACTGAACAACAATAACAGCAGTGATTTAACTCTGATTCTTTGAGTAGTTCAAAACCATGTGGATTCAGCATTACTAAGATATGTATTTCATTGTTATTTCATTATAAAAATGAAACAATTCAAGTATCCACTTAAGTTTTATGACTGTAGCTTCCTTTGATTTAACTAATTGTTTAGCTCAAAGCAGCCATTTATTTTGGTTTATTGTCAGGTTACATTGTTTTATGCATTTGGGTTGTTTAAGAATAATTGTAGAGTTTACACTTTTCTCATTTCTCTTCATCATTTAGAATATTTATGTTGGAGAGAAGTTCTAGAAATATACTCATAATACTGATGGAGAAGTCTGAAGTGGAAATTTATGTCTGCTTGTTTTATTAATTATCTGTGCCCTTTACCTAATTACCTTAGGTGCAAGATCTAACCAAAGACACTCAGCAATTAATGAAATTGGAAGTAATAAAATAACTCAAGGAATTTTATTAGGTGAGGCTTTAATAACATTACTTCACTCCTTCAGCAATTTTTAATGTAGCTTTTTATTTTTCATTAGATCATTTAACTTTTGGTAATTTAAGGCAATATTTTTGATTTAGTACAGTGTAATAAAGAATGCCTTAAAAAGTTAGATTGGTGCTGTGTAAACCCAAATATTTATTGGATATTGCATGGGAATATTTAACTTCATAACAGCATTCGCTTTAGAGTGGAAACACTATGAACTGTGTTCTTTTGAATTTCCCATGTGGTCTAAAACTAACAGATTATTAGTAAATAACTTTTTAAGCATTAAAACAAAAACTGAGCCCATATATTAAGCTCCAAAGATAGGAAGAGTATATTATATTCTGTGACTAACATATAAAACTAATCATAATATTTTTCAACATCTAATTATTATCATTGTTCAGTTCAGTTCAGTCGCTCAGTCGTGTCCGACTCTTTGCGACCCCATGAATCGCAGCACGCCAGGCCTCCCTGTTCATCACCATCTCTCGGAGTTCACTCAGACTCACATCCATCGAGTCAGTGATGCCATCCAGCCATCTCATCGGGAATTGATCCCTGATCCCTGGCCTTATCATAAGAAAATCACAACTGTAGTGAGACTGTGATGAAGACAATGTTGATTAAATATCTACTAGCATGCCTGAGACATAGTAGATGTTCAAAGACAGCAGTTCTTTCCTGTTATCAAAAAAATCTAGCATATTCCAATCCCCCTTGTTAAGTAACTTACGGAACTACAAGCATGCGTTTGTATGCATCTGGACACATGCATGTGTGATTTGGGGTTGGGTCACCCTAGTGCTCTATCTATATGATTCCAAATTCAATCTTTAATCCAGGATGAAAAGTCAGTTAAAATAGATTTCTTCATGTCATGCATATAGATTTTTAGGGCATTTCCTATAAATGTTTGCTTGCATTCTTTTACTGCCACAGTGACAGGATAAGAATGTTTTCATGGAGTAGATGAGGCCAGTTTTCACCAAAGCATATTCGGGATTGAAGTTTTAGATGGCAGAGTCTCCATGAAGTGGCATTTAAAAGCTGAAGTTTCCAAAACTGAGTAACACATTCCTCATAAACAAGGTATTTGTGTGGGTAATGATCATTAGCAATAGGTTTCAGAAAAAAGTCACAAGGTAGGGATATACCCTGGAGAGGGAAAATGCCAGTCTTTGCAGGCACTTAAAAGTACCCAGTACTTTTCAACCAATCATTAAAATCCAGCTATTCCTGAATCAACACCGAAGGCCATTTTGACACGGAGATACAGATTAGCCAGATCTTAGTAGATAAGTCAGCCAAAAGGGATTAAAGCAGGACCTTAGAGATTCACATTTACATCTCTCTCATAATCACTGGAATAGAAGAGCAGGCCTAAGTTGTAACTGTGAAGATATATTAACAGTGAGATGAAATCAGTTTTAGCTCTACTGAACATAATGCTGACAAAATTTTTCATTGCTTTTAGAATCTGTAAACAAAATATCTCAATCACAAGCATTTGGGAAAAAAAAGAAAAGAAGAACCTACAAAAGACAAGTAGGAAGGCAGGAAAGACACTTGCAGACAAGTTAAAATCCAGTGACTACAATGAATGCTCAGTGGGGTCTTCATCTGGAAGTGTAATAGTCAGCCTTTGGTCACTTAGAATAGCAACTAAGCTTTTGAGAATGTTTCAGACTTTTAAGCTAGATTCAGCTAGAAGGATTTGCTTGACATGGCTCAGTAGTTTATACATGGGAATGCTCAAAAATTGGATTTTCTTCCTTAAAAGTTTCAGAGGAAAAAGTAAAACCTTGCTCTTGTCTTGGTTATACTTTTCAATATTAATTATGTGTCTGTATCTTCACAGTTATTTAATCTAGTTATTTCTCCTGTCCTACCCATCATTTTGAAGGCTTGAAGAGTATAGAACTGGACTTATTTAAATATCAAATCTACATGTCTTCTCAATTAGTAATTTTGGTTATGTTGAGGTTTTGGTTAATTACACTAAAGCTGAATGATGACCATCTACTTTGTAAAATATAAAAAAACCAACTCAGAATTTTATAGGCATTATGACATTTTTCAAGCAGTGAATATATTTGTCTGAAATCTCATTTTTACTCAACAAATAAAGTGTTTTTTTTTCTATATTTCACTGTAGTTTCAGATATTCATGAAGACAGCACTGTACATTATTAAAATGAAATGCTAAATGAAAACATTAAAAATTTTTATGTTGCCAAATTCTCAAATGTATAAATAATCTGGAGGGGGAGAGAAAAAACATTTGATAAAGTTATACTGAATAGGTAAATCGATGCCTTGATTTTATCTAAAACTCACAGCCCCAGAATATACAGTGAAACGTCTCTAAATGGAAAGTTTCCACCATCTGGATCTTTCCCAGATCTGCTCAATTTTTTTTATGATGAGTATTTTTTGATATGAGAATGAAACAGAATCATTCTCATGGCATAGAGTACCTTGGGCCAGGACTTATTAGAGCATCAGCAAAGAATTTGTCTGCTTTGTCGTCACATACAAGCATTGGCTGTTTCCTTTCTTGGGTTGATAACTGCACAGATTCTCATTTTCTTTATCATCCATTTTCTCTACTCCATCAATCAACTTTGGCTGAAGGTTACTTCAGAAGCCAAGCAGGTGTCATCAAAAGACACCTTTGTGGTAGACAAGTAAGTGTCAGTGACGGTAATGTCATCCAGCTCTGTGCTGAAATGGTCAGACTCCTTGATGACGCTGTAATTTAGGGCCACGCTGTAGTTAGCCGGTTTCTCCACTGGCTTCTGCTTACAGTTGCAGAGCTTTCTGAAGGCCGCACGAAATTTCTGGGACATGAGATTGTAAATCACTGGGTTGATGGCACTGTTGAGATAAATGCAAATTCTGCAAAAGAGCAAGAACCAATTTTCTTGGAAAGGGCTGGAGAGAAATGAGTTGACAACCACAAGGGTTCTGTAGGGCATCCATAAAAGGGCAAACAGGACGACAACCACTGCCAGCATCTTGGTGACCTGTGGAGAAACAGAAATGCAGTGCAAACAAATTAAAGCAAAACAGGACCAAAGTATGAAAATAAGACGACTCCCTCTCTGCCCTCTTCCAAACTTTAGTCCCAAGGCAAGGACTTGGGTGAGGGCAGTTTATTTGGGAGATGAACCCAGGGAGCAGGATTAAAGGCACAGAGGACAGAGTGGACAGAGAAGAAAAAGCCAAAACAAGATGTATTTTTGACAGCTCCCACTGTGGAAAATTTTGGGTCAAGTGATATATTTGGATCATTTGTCCAGCTTGGGAGGCATTTATTCACCAACTGCCCTTTGTTGAGAGGTGCCTTATTTAAATTGCCCTGTACCTCCAGGATTCTCCTGTCTGGAAACTTCTGGGGGCTTTAGAGAGAACCTTGAGGCAGAGAAGAGAAGAGAGTCAGAAGACCGTGGATAAAGGGCAATGTTCTCTGCGAGCAGGGACTACCCGCGATAGCCATGCAGTCACGGCTGAAATCCCAATCTGAGAATACGACCCGAGGAATGAGGAGTGTCTGCGGTAAGCATTAGGAGACCTTGGATGCAATCCCATCTTTACTCACCTTTTCTTCAAGAGCAACACTTTGCATATTTTAAAATCAGTTTTCAGTTATCTTTAGTCCCTTGCAGTGTTTGACTCTGTCCTACCCTTTAACCATATCTTGTCCACCCCAGGCACTCCTACAAATCCTGCATTGTGGGGGTAATGCTGTCCTCTTGCTGTTATTCTACAGCAGTTGTCTCCTTTCTGAGCTTTCCAAATACCATTTGCTGTAAAACTTCTAATTTTTATCTGACTCTGTGTGACCCCATCGACTGTAGCCTGTCAGGCTCCTCTGTCCATGGAATTCTCCAGGCCAGTGTACTACAGTGGGTAGCTGTTCCCTTCTCCAAGGGATCTTCCCAGCCCAGGGATTGAACCCAGGTTTCCTGCATTTCGGGCAGATTCTTTGCCATCTGAACCACCAGGGAAGCCCACTTATGGACACGCAGAGCCTTCATAGCTTTTTGAATCACTAATATATTTTTTAATAGCTCCTACAACTTCTCCGTAATGGTACCTAAGTACTATCTATCCACCCAGTCTCAAGTTACTGTGTTTCCATGGGTTCCAGGGCCATTTGATCACTTTCCTGAAGCTCTCTCTGTCCTTGAAGAATGTCCCCCAAGCCCTCCTGCTCTACCTCATGCCCTGGGTGATCACTGTTCACTGTTTTACTGACTCGGTGCAGGTAGGATAATTACATTTTATATTTGGCTTACTGGGGCACAGAAGTTGTTCAGTAGAAAGTGATATTCCCATCGACTAATGTAATACCAAGTAAAACATTTCAGAGATCCTGCCTTCTTTCAGAGATAAGGAGGATCTATTCAGACAACAGGTTAATGGAAGCCTGCTTTTTCTTAAGCTGACATTGAAGATTAGGAGTAAATACTTTAATTGATCAAAATTAAAAGCTTAATTCAGTGATAAGTATTCTGAGCTTTGGAAGGAACCATAGTAATTATCATCTTTGTCATCATCGTCATCACTCACATCTCTGCTTTGTCCACTGCCTGGTACTTCAGGTTCTCTGACATCAGGCCACTGCTTCACACTTGCCAACATCCTTCCACACCTTGCCAAGGACTGAGCATCCTATATTCAAGCCCCTGGCTTAATTTACAGTTGGAATGCCAGCATTACATTTGAGTCTTTATAATGGTCTGTCATAAAGATATGTAAACATGATCTTATTTAATGCTTATTAATGTGTAAGCTAGTATTTTGCATATGAAGAAACTGAGGTTTAGAGAGTCTATGTGATTGTCTAAAGAGACATAGCTAGTAAAGGACAGCCATGATTCAAGCTAAGTCTGCTGAAGCCAAAGCCCATGCTCTTTTCTTTATAGTTTGCTCTCACGGTGAGACTCATTTTCATTAATGAGATTTCTACTATGTTATCCCCATATGGTGCCAAAAACATTCAACTTCTTCTAAGTATAATTCCAACTTACTTATTGCTGCCAAATTTCTGAACTTTAAGATTGAATTTTATCTGTTTAGTTTTTCCCTACAAAATTTTCAGGTGAAACATTAAATCCACATTTAATGTCTACCTACATGTTTTTACTTAATGCGAGTGCAGGAGCAACTTCCATTGTCTTAGAGGAAAGCAGACAGTTTTTAGGTTAGCACCTCTGCCGTATGCCCCCCATGTATACTTAGGCATCACTCCCCCACACTTCTTATTTCAATGAGTTATATTTGTCCACCTGTCCAATAGATGGTGAACTTTCTTCAGGACATGAGTAAACTCTGTTCATTTCTCTTTCCTTGGGGATTTAATTCAGTATGTGACATAAGAGAGGGCTACTTAGGCGGCTCAGTAGGTAAAGAATCTGCCTGCAACTCAGGAGATGCCAGCAGATGTGGGTTCAATCCCTGGGTCAGGAAGATCCACTGGAGAAGGAAATGACACCTCCAGAACACTCCAAGAATACTCCAATATTCTTGCCTCGGAAATCCCAAGGACAGAAGAGCCTGGTGGGCTACAGTCCATGGGATCACAAATAGTCGGACATGAACTGAGTGTGGGCGCGCGCGCGTGACATAAGACACACGTGACATAAGACAGCCCTCAATAAATGCTGAGTAAATTCAGATATAGAAATAATTATTTCAAAATACGTAAACATGATCCTTTTCTGTGTTTTAACACTCCGAAGTATTGATAGAGAATTTTTGTAAACATTTAATTTTTTTAACATTAAAAATCCCTTTTAAATAGATTGGTTAATTAGTAAAATGAGTCCTTAATACATTTCAGCTTTTTGTTTGAAATATATTTTTTAAAAATTTAAGGCATGTAGAATGAAATAAATACAACGATGTTTCTATGACTGACCCAGAGGAAAAAATGTCCCCAGTGGGCTGACAGAGAATACATTGTTCCCAGTGGGCTGATAAAGAATACATTTAATTTCACTCAGAACTATTTTAGTCAATTCCAAATATCTCTAGTTACATTTAATCACTTTCTAAAATGTTCAAGTGTTTAGTGTAGCCATAGCTTGGATTTTAACAGTTTCTTAATATAGGAGCAAATACCTAGAAAGGAAATGTCCTGGACACTGTCTTTCATACCCAATTAATTTCGCTGTTGGTTGTTGAAGTTTTACTTCTGTTGTGATTCTAAATAAGTGACAAAAAGGCAAATTTGAAAATATTTTCGGGCCATTGGTTTTTTTTTTTGTGTGTGTGTGATTTTATTTTTTAATTTTTAATTAATTTATTTATTTTAATTGAAGGCTGATTATTTTATATTATTGTAGTGGGCTATTGTTTTTAAGCACTGACATTTTGCTAGGGAAGTGCATCGGATATGCAATGACTTGAAAGATTATTTATTTACAGAAGTCTCTTCCCCAGGACCTACTGGTCTTTGAGAAACAGCATGAAACAGTTTTCAGGGGGAAATGATCTTATCACACATTTTTGATTGGGAAGGAATTTATTTATCCATTTATTTCAGGAGATTCATTTGCATTCCTACTGGGTACCAGTTAATCTTCTGGCTCTTAAGGATTTGACAGTAACCCAGAGACACATTGCCAGTGGCTTCATGTATTTTACAATCTGATACAATGCGATCAATGCTAAGAGAGAGGAAAGTTTTGGTTCTATGAGAGCCCCTGATCTGGATTTGGGGTTGAAGATTGGTGGGTGAGGGTTTGGTGTGTGATAGTTAAGCCAAAATCTGAAGGTAGAGAGAGACTGGACAAGTGTTACTGCAGAGATTGGGTGTGTGTGACAAGCTGGAGGCATGAGATAGTGAGGCATGGCATGAGGACCAGAAGTAATTTAGTGTGCAAGTTTCAACTGCAGACCATGTAAAGAAGTGGAGTGACCTCTTTCTCCAGGAAGCTTGTGGAAAGCATTACGAAAGCCATCATTTTCTGTGGGGTACTTGGTGTTCCCTCTGTTGGGACAGCTGCCAAAGGAGATGCAGTGTTGAGTCCTAAAAGCATCAGCTTCATGGAGCTAAGAAGTCAGTGAAGAAATAGGCAGCCATTTTTGCAGAGTATATTGAGGACCAGGAAAAGAGGTCATAAGAATCAGTTAAGTAAAACATAGTGTTTAGCTTGAGAAGCTGCCTACAGAGATGGTTGAGGAGAGGGAGGTGGGAACAGGAGGGTCTAAGCTGGGCAGGCCTCTGCCCTTGGCCACCATGGTGAAGGGATGTCTTTATCATGTGGACCAGCTTGAAACTTTAAAATCAAGCCCTGGCTATAGATATTTTGGGCTTCCCTGGTGGCTCAGATGCCAAAGAATCCGTCTGACAATGCCAGACACAGGGGTTTGATCCCTGGGTCAGGAAGATTCCCTGGAGAAGGAAAAGACTACCCATTCTAGTATTCTTGCCTGGAGAATCCTATGGATAGAGGAACCTGGCAGGCTACAGTCCATGGGGTCACAAAGAGTCAGACACGACTGAGCAACTAAGCACATATGCATGAAACCTCCCCCATTAACCCAATAGATGTTTTACTCTTTAAATATTTAATTATATGGAATAAGTGGTTTAGAGTTCTCACAAGGAAGTTTTAACTCAATCCTCAAAACCTCATTTGTTATCTTTATAAAATCTCTAAATAAAAATATTTCTTTTTTTCCTTTAAAAAAGGAAATAAATACTTTAAATAAATAAATACTTAAAAAAAGCATTTCTTTTCTTCCTTAAAAATTTTTTTAAACAAAGATGTGAACTGGATAGGTGTCTACCTTATTGTTAAGGTTGAGAGTACAGCTCCTTGATGGATTCAAGCTTAACTTTGCATATGTGTGCTGCCTGTGAAAAGCCAGAGGCTAACTAGGTTCTCTATTCTAGGCTGCTGAAGAAACTTGTTTTCCTAACTACCATCTCTATGACTCTTACTACAAGTTCTAAAGCTATTAGCTAACATTCGGATCTTGCCTTTAAGAAAACAGTGTTAGATTTATAGAATTGTCACAGAGTGTCTAAATACTCGACATCAAAGTTCCACTATTACTAGTGGAACTAGTATGGTACATTACACTAGTATGGTGCATTTACTTTGTCACAATTAATGACAATTCTTACACAGAATTAGCTAACTCCATACTTTATACAGATTTCGTGCCCTTTTTTCTGTTCCAGGATCCCATGCAGTACATTTAGTCATCACGTCTCCTCAGGTTCCTCTGGGCTGTGACCATTTCTCTAACTTTCCTTCGTTTGATGTTCTTGATAGTTTTGAGGAGCATTACTGGTGAGGCGTTTTATAGAATATCCTTCAGCTTGAGTTTGGATGATGTTTTCCTCATGGTTGAAGTGAAGTTATGGAGTTTTTAGAGGAAGGCCACAGAGGTTAACTGCCATTCTTGACACAACACACCAGAGGAACAGGCTACCAATTGGACTTGTGACTGATGACGTTAAATTGTACATTACTTTATAGAGATATAATTTACATATAATTAAGTTCACTCACTTAAAGTGTATAATTCAAGGGTTTTGCAACCATTATCACAATCTAATTTTAGGACATTTTCATCATCCCCAAAAGAAACTCTATACCTATTAACAGTCACTCTCTACCTTCCCCATCCTTCCCAGGCACTGCTAAGTCACTTCAGTCGTGTCCGACTCTGTGCGACCCCATGGACGGCAGCCCACGAGGCTCCCCCATCCCTGGGATTCTCCAGGCAAGAACACTGGAGTGGGTTGCGATTTCCTTCTCCAATGCATGAAAGTGAAAAGTGAAAGTGAAGTCGCTCAGTCATGTCCAACTCTCCATGATCCCATGGACTGCAGCCTACCAGGCTCCTCCGTCCATGGGATTTTCCATGCAAGAGTACTGGAGTGGGGTGCCATTGCCTTCTTTAATGCCTAGTAAAAAGTACTAACTGATTTTACAGATCAGGACTCAAGAAAGTGAAAGAGCAAAGACAAAATATACACAGTTAAAACAACCCTCTTAGACTATTTTTGTAAACTTGGAGACCAACTACAAGACAGAAAAGCATGAGTAAGAGGAAATAAGTATTTTTGGAGAAAAGCATTATTTATTTATGCAAATAAAAACTTTCATTTATTAGGCAGGCCTGTTTGGAGTCGGTTCAAGGGAAGATGGAAAAAATGGATAGAGGTTATAAGCATACCTTTTGAGAGTTTTTCTGGGAAAAGGAATAGAAAAGCAGAAGGGCTATCAGAGGGGGATGAAGAATCAATTTTTTTTTAAAGATGAGAGACATTACAGCATCTTTGTTTGCTTAGGGAACAATCCCCATGGAGAGGGGAAATTTTATGATCCAGATGGAGAAAGAAGACAATTGGAAGAGCTATGTTCTTAAATAGGGAACAGAGTTCAGTGCAGAAGTGGTGTGGTTGGCCTCATCTCAAGTGTAGACACAAAATTACTTTTTCAATATCTGTTTTTTTTTTTTTTTTTGTTGTTGTTGTTCTTACCTGTACTTGATCTAAATGATCAAGATCTTCCAGAGGAAAAAATGCCACTTTCTTGTCAACACCCTGAATCCTGAGTGGAGTCCTGATAGCAGTTAATTGCTTAATTTCTTGAAATTAACAAAATACATTAATTGCCCTTAAACCATTTTCTGTTCATGTCCCAGTGAGATCTGTGAAACAGGCGTTATTAGTCCCATTTCACTGATGAATGGTAACTGAGCTCAGAGAAGCAAAGTAATAAGGTCATACAGCTCACATATAAAAGCAAAGCTAGTTATTAAACTAAGGTCTGTTGAAAGTGACTAAGTCTCACTTTCTCCTATATAATTACAAAGATCAACATATATGGTAAGCTGAAGCCTTCTAATTGCTGTAAATAATGTTTATGAAGTATTTGAAAGGATAATATTGTGAAGGAGAGGGAAGCCTGGCATGCTGCAGTCCATGGGGTCACAAAGAGTTGGATACAACTCAGCTTCTGGACAAGAATGTCAGCAGGAATCAGTGATAGCCCTGGAATTACATATGATTTTTGCCCCAAATTGGAGTGTTACATTTAGGAAGTACTGAT
Source organism: Cephalophus harveyi (assembly GCA_006410635.1). Lineage (NCBI taxonomy): Eukaryota > Metazoa > Chordata > Mammalia > Artiodactyla > Bovidae > Cephalophus > Cephalophus harveyi. The sequence goes on from SJYT01024433.1 coordinate 138,527, forward strand.
TAGGGAAAAATTGTCATAACAAGGCAGACAAGAATCCTTCATACTAATGTATTTCCTAGGGAAAAAACAAACAAGAAAATTTAAAATGCAAAAGTAATAAAATTACATAAAAAGTAAAATGGAAACTTCTGTCTTTTGGGGTTATAGCCCAATTAATACTATATCACTTATGAGGATCTGGTTATGTAAAATCTGAGGAAATTTTGATTAATCAAAGATTAGTTTATTAGTCCATCTAGGAAGTCATGGGCAATTTATCAATATCTCAGAGTACTCTGGAAGATTTAGTTGAAACTCTTGTACTGATAAAGACAATTTTTTTTCTGATTTTTGATTCTGTGTATGGTTCAGAAAAAAATCCTGTGCTTGGTCATGGGTCTTGCTATTATCCAGACATTCCCTCCTGGGAGATAAAGGCTGTGACACGGTCCTTCTGCATGTGAGTAAGGGACAAAGTACAGTGGGCATCTGGCATCTTGGTTTCACAGTCCACCTCTGAGCTCTGAGGAGACTGGACAGGTCACGTGACACGTTTGAGCCTCACATTCTGAGCCAGTAAATAGACAATCTGGTTTTCTCTCCAAATCTCTCCAATTTGAACATTCCACGCAAATCTAACTTATGTGCTACTAGTGATGAGACAATATTCAGACATGTTTGTGATCACTTTCACATGACTGGGTTTTGTTATTGGGGGTTATGTGGCCAGGCAAAGGGAAACAGCCCCTGGGGCATATGTATCCCTCCATTCAGTTCCTAACCACAGTGATTATTGATGATTATCTTAATTGCTGCATTTGGAGAGGTGATGCAGTTTCTTGAAGTGTTGAAGAAATGACTAGAATTTATTTTAATATCCCGTAGCTAACTAAGAACACAGTGCTTCTCTAGACTCAGGACCCTGGCTTCTAAGACCTCCTGTTGTTTCTCTTTGAAAGTTCATTACAACTGAAATATTGTTGAAGACATGGCATTATAGAAAGATATACAGGTGTCACTTGGAGAAGAAAGCAAATAATTGAATCCTTTTTCAGGAGTACTGTTAAGTTAAAAACTGAATCTATAGAAGTTTTAAAAAGAATGGTTAGACAAAAATTACTTAAAAAAGGCCCACTTAAACACTTAGCTGTCATTTAGTGGCAGACTATCTAAATTGCAGGGCAATTTGAAAAATCTTTCTTAGAACTGAAAAGGCAAAGTCATATAACAGGAGATGACAACCACATCAGCAAATGTATTTGAAGAATATTTACCACTTTTCTTTTATAATGAATGATTATCAAAAGCATCATAACAGGTAACTTTAACTTTTAAATAAGCTCTTTATCAGGTTGGATCTCACATTCTATAATGCTAAAGTTCTGTTTTAGGCTTCATGAACAAAGCAAATCAACTAACTTCCGAAGGATTGTACAACAGGTTGGGAGAACACACGCCTGTGATGTAATGTGTTCATGCACAGCTGAATTATTACTGAGTAAATATTTTTTGCAAATGTTAAAATATAATTGTGGAAGTCTGTGTGGGGCTCAGTCAGTCAGTTCAGTCACTCAGTCATGTCTGACTTTTTGCGACCCCATGAATTGCAGCACGTCAGGCCTCCCTGTCCATCACCAACTCCCGGAGTTCACTCAGACTCACGTCGATTGAGTTGGTGATGCCATCCAGCCATCTCATCCTCTGTCACCTCCTTCTCCTCCTGACCCCAATCCCTCCCAACATCAGAATCTTTTCCAATGGGTCAACTCTTTGCATCAGGTGGCCAAAGTATTGGAGTTTCAGCTTTAGCATCAGTCCTTCCAAAGATATTGGGGGTAGGGCTCTTTAAATTAGCAAAGTGCTCTAGTTCTTGCACTTCTGGCTGGAATGCTCTTATTTTCAGAAGTGTACTTCCTCTGGACACATTTGTTGGTTAATGGATATAAAAGTTAGGCTTTAATTTTCTAATTCCATTCTTTGAAGGGTAACAATACATTCTGTGTTTGGAACTTATCCACATTCTCCTGTATAGCTGCATATTAACAAAATGTTCTGTTACTGGGAATATGTTTCCTCCCAGATGACCTGTGATCAATGTGATTGATGACTCTTTGCATTTAGTGACATTAATTGGCACAATGGAAGGAAAAACTTGACTAGACAATTATGCAAATCTGAATTTACCCAAGCCTCAACACTGCTTGGGGGCCCCTGGAATTTTCCACTTTCGGCCTGTTCTGCTTTGTTTTGACTTACTGTCTTCACAGACAGTTTAAAAAAGACAGCTATCCTCAATGTGGATGTTTCATATCTTGGAATGAGATCATTGATGGGATTTAAAAATTGAATGATGGGGCGGGAGAAGGGGTTGGAATCAACTCTTAAGTCAGCAAAAGTATAATAAAAGTGAATAAAGTCTGAGTGGTGATTCATGGTGGAGAGGTTGTGGACGGCCATAACCTGTGTTGTGGATTACTTGCAGATTTCTTGACAAGAAGCCACACAGGGATGCTAAGGCATAGGCTTCTTGACTCCACCTGTCAAGTACTGTATCTAAATGTTCCACTCAGAATAGTCATTCTGGTAAGAATTTTGAAGAGTTTTGGGGCTCTACTCTGATTTTAAAGATCCATGAAAGTATTAGCAGGGGTTCCCAGTAGAGACACTGTGGTTGTCTTTGGTGATGGCTGAGGGTGGAGAAGGAGAAATTAAATGAAAAAAAAAAAAAAAAAAGGTGATACAAGACTTTTCAAGTGTAAATCTGTAAGTGTTGTATATCCAGTGAAACTGAAGAAAAGTTTTTTTCTTCAGTGTTCTATGGGTGTTGAGGACTTCCTCAGCTCTTTGAAGCAGAGCTGTTTCCTGAGTGAGATGACTGTGGGTTCAGAAAACCAGACTCTGCATCCCAGGGCTGCTGCGTGTGCCAGCAGAGCCCCGAGTTGGCCCTCTGTGGGGGAGATTCGAGAGCAGCGGTGACAGTTGGTGTCACGGGGTGGCACACCTCTGTGTGTAACACGATGTGGCCTTTCTGCTGTGATTCCTCCAGTTCTCCAGGATAATCACTGAGCATCGCCAAATCCCAAGTGTGAGTCACCTCTTGTGAAGAATACTCAACACTCTGCACCCAGCTTTGATGTGGGATGAACCCTCAAAGCTTGTCCTTTCTCTCAAGAGCAAAGATAGGGGAGGCACGGACACAGGAAGAGTGGGAAAAAAAGGTGGAAGGTTGAGCTGTTCCAGTTAGTAAAGCCAGGGCTCAGGGCAAAACTATACCAATGCCTCTCAGGGTGAGAGAGACCTGAGTGGTTGTAAGCCTCACTTTCTGAGAATCTCTGAGAGGCTGTGTGAGGAGGGGACTGTGCAGTATTTCTTCACATGTTTCAGTCTGGAATGAAGAAAACTGGATGAAAATGAAAGGTATTCCAATCTAGCAAAAGGAATTGGCAGATGAAAGAGAGGAAGAGAATGAGGATGTATGAAGTGCCTACTCTGTAGCAGGCAATGTGCTTGGCACTTTCTTCACAACTGCCTCACTTTATCTGCATTTTACAAAGGATAAGACTGACGCTGAGAAAAGTCATACACTAAAGAATAAAGCCACACTTTAAGGAGATGTATGTTTGACTTGAAAATCTCCTTATCCTCTTTAATATCATGCCTAGAATTTGGAGAAGAAATTTTTTTTCCCTAATGTTTGCAAAAAAAAAAAAAAAAATCCAATGAATGAATGAATGAAAGTTGCTCAGTCATGTCCGACTCTTTGAGACCCTATGGACTATACAGTCCATGGAATTCTCCAGGCCAGATACTGTAGTGGGTAGGCTTTCCCTTCTCCAGGGTATCTTCCCAACCCAGGGATTGAATCTAGGTCTCTAACATTGTAGGTGGCTTCTTTAACAGCTGAGCCACAAGGGAAGCCCCAGAATACTGGAGTGGGTAGCCTATCCTTTCTCTAGCAGATCCGCCCAACAGGAATTGAACCAGGATCTCCTGCATTGAAGGCGGATTCTTTACCAACTGAGCTACAAGGGAAGCCAAATTAAAAAAGCAAGCAAACAAAAAACCCAAAACGTGTGCTTAAAGGTTGGAACTGATGAAGGCTCTATATGCAGAAGAGTAGGGAGAATGAAAAACTAATTCTTAAGGGAACCCTCCTTCACTGTTGGTAAGATTGCAAACTGGTGTAGCCACTGTGGAAAATAGAATGTCAGTTCCTCAAAAAACTAAAAGTGGTTACCATATGATCCAGCAGTCCCAGCAATTTGGGGGCATATATCCAGAAAAGATGAAAACTCTATTTCCAAAAGATACATGCCCTCCACTCTTGCACTATTTACAATAGCCAAGACATGGACTCAAACTAAGTGTCCAATAACAGGTGAATGGATAAAGAAAATGTGGTATATATAATACACAATGGAATATGACCCAGCCATGAAAAAGAATGAAATAATGCCATTTGCAGCAACACGGATGGACTTGGAGGTTAACATACTAAGTAAAGTAAGCCAAATAGAGAAAGACAAATCCCATATTATATCACTTCTATATTATGTAGAATCTAAAATATGATACAAATGAACTTATTCATGAAACAGAAATAGACTCACAGACATAAAGAACAAATTTACAGTTACCAAAGTGTTGGGGAGGAATAAATTAGTAGTTTGGGATTAGCAGATATAAACTATTATATATAAAACAGATAAACAGCAGATCCCACTGTACAGCACAGAGAACTATATTCTATATCTGATAATGAGCCAGAGCAGAATAGAATATGAAAAAGAATGTATGTGTTCTTCAATATATATTTTTTATATATCAGAATCACTTTGCTGTACACCAGAAACTAATACAACATTGTAAATCAGCTATACTTCAATTTAAAAAAAGAGCCCAGATAAGGTTAAAAAAACAAACAAACCCTCAAAACTAATTCTTAGTGCTATCCAGGGTTTATCAGCACTTAACAAAGATGTTCCTATTCATACTGTGATACCAAGTCCTGATGGAACATATTTTTGGAATGTTTCTGATTTCAGGCTCTTCTGCTAAGAGTAGAAAGCAGCTGTGTGCTAGATAACCTTTGCAAAGCTGCAAAGCTTGCCACAGTACTAGCAACTATTGTAGGGGGAGGTTTGGGTATTGATAACTGTTCATGAGGAAAAGCAGGCTTCCCTCCTGTTGCTTGGATGTTTTCTTGCTCACAGGAGGTAGGTATTTGGAAACACGCTGGGAAGGGAAAAACTCAGCTGGCACAATTGGGATTCAAATTATAATGACATCTCAATTTAGAAAATAAAATGTCAGTGAATTCTTTTATGAGCCATGCTTGAACAATGCACCAGTTCATCTGCCATGGGTTGAGTGTCCTATTTGGTCTTTTCTGAGTGTTTTCTCTTCCAGGTAAATTACTGGTGAATGGCTAAGCATGTGGCAAAGCTTATCTTAATAAGTCTTACTTTGGTTTCCTTACCTTGTGCCAAGGGTGTGTTTATCAGACTTTAGAAATTCTGCATGAGGCATCCTGGCTGGGTCTGAGCTGGAAATCCAGTTACGGGCTATCTCACTTCTATGAAGATATCGATCCTTTCTGAAGAAGAGATCCCCAATCTTATTTCCCCCATGCTTCTCTGGCCCCATATGGGTGACACTGTAGACTGTAATACAGACAAGTGATCCCTCAGCTGCTCACCCGGCAGGGATAGGAAATCAGTGAGAATGTCTTAAAATGTAAAGTGTGAGTGATGGAGGGGAAGAGAGGTGGTCTCTAAACAGCAACAAAGCTCTCAGGGCTGCCAAACTTTGAGTGGGCATTTCGTTGTCTTGTTCTAAAGGTCTTGGACAAAGTCCCTGATTACAGGGCAGACGGCATCTGAAAGGCAGCCAACTCCTTCTCTACCTGTTTTTCTCCCTGGAGAGACAGCCCGCACCAGGCTTGGGCCCCTCCGGAGTTACAGAGTTACTTACCTAGCCATCCCAACAGAGCCCACAGCAACAGCCAAAAGGGGGAAGTAGAGCCATAAATTCAGCATTTTCATTGACTCTAACTTTCTGATATGTTAAACATGGAATTTAGAGTGAGAATCAGAAGATATGGTTTGAAATTTTAGCTTCACTAGTCATTACCATTCAAAGCTTTCTGAGCATGTAATATAGGAAAATGTACGTTTCAAGATTAATTGGAAGGAGATCATGGAAACATGTTGTAACATATACTATACTTTCCGAACATAAGGGAATGTTGTATTCCTTATCCTAACTTGAAATCAGCATCCTTGGTGAGGGTTGCTAGTTCTATCACCAAGTGTTAACCTAACTTGACCTTCCCAGGTGGCCAAGTGGTAAAGAACTTGCCTGCCAAGCAAGAGACACAGATTTGATCCCTGGGTTGGGAAGATTCCCTGGAGGAGGAAATGGCAACCCACTGCAGTATTCTTGCTTGAAGAATCTCATGGACAGAGAAGCCTGGCAGGCTATAGTCCATGGGGTCACAAAGAGTTGGACATGACTTAGCAACTTAACAATAACAGCAGTTAACCTAACTGAATGGAGCCACTCTACATTTATCTGCTTTTTGTCTATTTGACTAGAAACCCAAATGAACCTACAAAGCCCATGAGGCAAACCATGGCATACTGGCCCAATGCTATGAGGCCCATGCTTTCGCCACAGACTATTACATCTTTAGAGTCCATTTTCAATGATATTGCCCAGGAAGTGCTGGTATAGTGGTTAAGAGAACAGGTTATGAAGCCAGATATAGATGGATTCTGATTCTAGTTCTGCCTCTTTCTAACTGTGGGGCACCGAGCAAGACATCCCAGGCTTCTAAGCCTCAGTTTACTCAACTGTGAAATGGAAGTAAGTATAAAAAGAATGAATGAAATAATTTACATAAAGGACCAGCAGTCCTCAGTAAACAACAACTAATTTTACAATTAGAGTGGTGAGATTTCCCATGTCTTAAGCATAATGCAGGGGGCTTTATTGAGTTATTTTATACTATTTATGAGGTAGGTATTCTCTTTATAGATGAAGAGACAGAGATCCAGACAAGTTAATATTTTTAGAGAGTGGTTACTACTAACCCTTCCCTAAGTCACTTCCATCTCTCCTTGTCTATTTCCTCTGTACTAATAATCGCATTCTGAAAGGATTCTGTTGCTTCATTTGGCTGCTTATTATAAACTAAACAAATAACAAACCTCCTTAGAATGATGATGGCTCCTTGAGCATTGCTGTTCTACCCTACATCCAAAGAACAACACAAAGGTCTCTACCTGGTAAGCGCAATAAATGTTCAGGAAAGAAATGACTATATAAATAAAGAAAAAAAAAAATCACTAATGCTATTCCACAAGGAATCCATGGAGTTCCACATGGTTGGTTGATACTTCTAGCCCTAATCGCAAATGTCATCTTATTTTGGACTTTTTTTCTTTCCTGGTCCACAAGGTCTTGATGGTGGGAATAATGTGAGTACATAGTTTTATCTCTAGCTCCTCAGGCAAGGTTTGGCATTAAAAAAAAAAAAATTGAAATTAAAAACTAAAATCAGTGTGTAAAGATTCAGTGTCCAAGAGATAGATGATAGATCAGATTGGAATTATGCTGAAGAAAAATTTCTGGGGAATAGTCTGTAGAATTAAAGAAATGTTGGATATGTGGTTATGAAGAACTTAGGAAATGTAAAGAGCTAAAGAGATGCTAACTCAGTATGATTCATGCTGAATTCATTTCCCATTAGTGGATGTTGACTGATACTCTCCTAATGTGCACCAAAGTAAGGTGAAGGGTGCCTCCAAAAGATATAAATCTCATTTTGACAGCCATTCTTGTTCTGTCTTACCTCCTGCTGTCAAAGTTAGTCATCTGTGGTTTCTCTGTCACTTACGAAACTGTAGAAAACTGTTTCTTTAGCTGTCATTCTGTATCCTAACTTTGCATGTTTAGAGCCTATTGAAATCAAAGATTCTCCCATGGAACAGGCTCAGCAAGTTCTTTAAGGGGATACAGAGTCAAGATGAAGGAGGAAATATGCTAACTGTTAACTTAGCCTGTCTGTGATAAGCTTGAAATTTTCAGCTTTGAGTAATTTTGTGGAATTCAAACATACTGATTTACTAAGTATCTATCACTTATTTTTCAACATCTGCCATTTACCAGTGCCTATGCTAGGTATACAGGGGCTTTCCTGGTGGCTTAGTGGAAAAGAATCCACCTGCAATGCAGGAGATGCATGACACACAGGTTCGATCCCTGGGTTGGGAAGATCCCCTGGAGTAGGGCATGGCAACCCACTCCAGTATTCTTGCCTGGAGAATCCCATAGACAGAAGAGCCTGGTGGGCTACAGTCCATAGGGTTGCAAAGAGTCAGACATGTTTGACATCACTTAGCATGCTTACTAAGTATATTATAGTTTTAAAGATAAACTTTTAAATAGGAATAGTTTAGAGGTCAGCAATCTTTTACTATAAAGGGCAGGAGAGTAAGCGTTTTAGCCTTTTTGGGCCATATAGTCTCTGTCTCAGCTGCTTAACCTTACTATTATAATACAAAAGCAGCCATAAACAGCACCTAAATGACCAGCACTGCTGTGTCATTAAAACTTTATTGAGAAAATCAAGCAGCAGAACTAGATTTGGCACTGGACTGTAGTTTGCCTAGCAACTGGAAACCAGAACACTTGAAATAAAACAACAAATGGCATATGGCCTATTTCAAATTATTGTTGTAATTTATGACTAAGTTTTTAAAGCTCTTCATCTAATTATTGATGAGCTTATGAGAAATATTAACCAAATAATGCTGGCTCTCAGCTCATGAACCAAAGATTTAATTTAATATTTGATGTCTCTTATGACAAAGGTCCATATAGTCAAATCTATGATTTTTTCTATAGTCATGTATGGATGTGAGAGTTGGACCATGAAGAAGGTTGAGTGGCAAAGAATTGATGTTTTTGAATTGTGGTTGGAGAAGACTCTTGAGAGTCCCTTGGACTGCAAGGAGATCCAACCAGTCAATCCTGGAGGAAATCAACCCTGAATATTCATTGGAAAGACTGATGCTGAAGCTAAAACTCCAATACTTTAGCCACCTGATGTGAAAAGCTAACTCATTAGAAAAGTCCCTGGTGCTGGGAAAGACTGAAGGCAGGAAGAGAAGGAGGTGATAGAGGATGAGATGGTTGGATGGCATCAGTGATTCAATGGACATGCGTCTGAGCTAACTTGAGGAGGTGGTGAAGGACAGGGAAGCGTGGTGTGCCACTGTTCATGGAGTCTTAAAGAGTAACACACGACTTAGCAACAGGACAACAGCAACAGAATCATGGTTAGCATTACCTCTCTAAAAAAATATCACCTAGAAAATGTAATGTTAGCACTGTATTTTGGGGACTTCCCTCTTGGTCCAGTGGCTAAGGCTCCACGCTCCCAATACAGGAGTTCCTGGTTTGTTCCCTGGTTAGGGAACTAGATCCCACACGCCTTAAGGAAGTTAGAAGAGCCTACTTGCTGCAGCTAAGACCTGGTGCAGCCAAATAAATAAATAAAAGTAAGCATTAACTCTCCCCCCCCCCACCAAAACAACACTGTACTTTCAATAATCCTGGGAGTTACTTTTCCAGAAGAGATGCATTCTCATGGGTCAGGAATGCTGTAGAAACCATCACAGGGGCCAGTTGGAGAAGGTGCATCTACACATTGATTAGTAGTTGGCCCTCCTGTCCCTGAGCAAGCCAGTCCTTTGGTTTTTATACAAAACTCCTAATTTACTAATGCCAAAGACTCCTCTTTTACAGCAGTTTCTCTGTGTTGGTGTCTTGGCCCCTCCGCTTACCAACTGTTAGACTTTGGGCCCTATTGACACTATTTATGAGTCTCAGTTTTCTCTTCGGTGAAATGATGAAAAAAATTTTTTACCTAACTCCCAGGGTTTTTGTGTGAACACATGAGACAATGCATATCAAGTGCTAATGCTAGTGACTGGGACATAGCAAATGCTAGAAAAGCAAAAGCTGTTTTTAAAACTAACACAGAAAACATTCCTTACTATGCATCAAGTCCTGTTCTGTCAGGAAGCATTTAACAGGAGGCTTCCTGTGTGCTGTTTTGGATCTGTCAGGAATCCTCTGTTCCTTATTAATTCCTGAATATTCCGGAATTAAGAGGAGAGGCAAGCCAGGCATTTCCTTCGTTAGTATTTCAATACGGTGATAAGTACCCTCTTCCTTCTTATGAACCATACGTTAAAAGTGATTGTTTACAACTCTCTCTCTCTTTAATATGGATCACCTATGTTTTGTAAGTCTGGAATTTTAATCTTTATTTTTACTGAGATAACTACCTTGTAAGATAGTATATATGCCCACACCATGTTGATTAAAACACCTTTGCTCCATTAGAGCTCTGATCTCCGTGTCTTGCTTTCTTTCTCTTTCTGTCTCTCTCTCAGGCTACTTCTTTGGAGCGAAGAGGCCCTCTGGGTTCACTTTCCTGCCCGGGCTTCTAAGACCCTCTGGTGAAGGCATGCCTTCACCCGCTAAAGAGGGCTCCTGAGGCCTTTGTGAACAGAGCAAGCCCTATGTCAGGGACTTTATTGGTTTTCTGCATAAACCAAGGAATATCAGCCTCTTTCTCTCTCCTTTACCTTCTTATCATGGACTCTGGACCACCAGGTTCTGGTCCATTAAAGGACCTCAACACTGTTCTAAGTGCTTCATTTACATATTAGCTCTTTTGATCTTGACAATAGTATTATAAGGAAGGTACTCTCATCTCCCTTGTGGCTCAGAAGATAAAGTATCTGCCTACAATGTGGGAGACCTGGGTTTGATCCCTATGTCTGGAAGATTCCCTGGGGAAGGGAATGGCACCCCACTCCAGTATTCTTGCCTGGAGAATCCCATGGACAGAGCAGCCTGGTGGCTACAGACCGTGGGATCACAAAGAGTTGGATATGACTGAGTGACTAACATTTTCTTTCTCTCGTATACCACTGACCAGTGGAAAACTGGGGTTCGATTCAGGCAGTTTGTCCCAATCTTCCTTTTAACCACTCTGGCTGCCACCAAAAAGATGGAAGTCTCTTATTCTGTCCCTAAAAAAGGCAACTGTTTCTTCTTCCCCAGTTGAGAAGGACAAGTAGAGATTGTTATACGTTCTTTTAAAAAAATGAAGAGGGCTAACACTATTTGGACATAAAAATGTTTATTACAAACCTCCCTCAATCAGTGACCTACCTAGAGGTCTTTATTTCCACCACTGAGAAATATTTCAATTCTGAATTAGAACATAGAATACAATTTCCTTTTGGAATAAGTGTTTTACAAGTTTATGAAATATAATTAAATAATATCACTAATGCTATACTTCCTGTGCTTAAAAGCCAAATGACTAATGTAGGCCAGTTTGTTTGAACATTTTATCGCTGGGAAGAAACCCTGGTGTTTCAGGCATTGATTTACAAATGACATTGACTAATGCCTGCATATAGAATCAAAACAACACTGCACTCTAAAAATGGTCTATTTATTTGATTCCTCTTATTGTCCTATTTAAAATCATACCCCTCCTATTTCAGCATTTCATATTCTCCTTACCTGCTTAACTTTTCTCTACATTCTGATATATCACAATCCAATATACTATGTACATTTATTTATATACTAAGTAAGTAAGTGAAGTTGCTCAGTCGTGTCCAACTCTTTGCAATCCCATGGACTGTCACCTACCAGGCTCCTCCGTCCATGGAATTTTCTAGACAAGAGTACTGGAGTGGGTTGCCATTTCTTTCTCCAGGGGATCTTCCCAACCGAGGGATTGAACCTGGGTCGCCCACATTGCAGGCAGACATTTTACCATCTGAGCCACCAGGGAAGCCCTATTTATATACTAAGTGTATTTATTCCCTGATTCTAACCCCACTCCCTAGATGTAAGGTCTATGGGTCTGCTGTAAAAGAGAAGTCTTTGACCTTAGTAAATTAGTTGTCTTATTTACTCATCACATTTCTCAAGGTTTTTTCGCCTTGATTCTGAAGGTCTAAACAGTGTCTAGAACACTCAATCAGGTATTCAACAAATTTTACCTATCAATAATATTACTTATCAGAAAGGTTAATAAACCACTACCTAGGCAAGTGGGACAGACTACTTGCCTGGTTACATTGGTGGGAGGAAGATACGACAAGTGGCCTGGGAGCATGATACTAATCGAAGAATCTATGGTAGCATTGAAGGCGGGAGGAGAAGGGGACAACAGAGGATGAGATGGTTGGATGGCATCACGGACTCAATGGACATGAGTTTGTGTAAACTCTGGGAGTTGGTGATGGACAGGGAGGCCTGGCGTGCTGCAGTCCATGTGGTCGCAAAGAGTCAGACATGACTGAGTGACTGAACTGAACTGAAGGTAACGTTATATACACAGAGACTCTGGACCTTAAGTGGGGAGGCTTTGAGGAGGGTTGTAAGAATCTCTTGGAATTTTTAGAACCCTCCAGGCTCCTGGAGAGCTGGTAAAGTTGCCTTCCTGTTAGAATTTGTGTTGGGATGTGCTTCTGCTATTGAAGGGAAAATGTCCTGCTTTTTAGGGGTTTTGAAACCCAGCAGGATGCTATGAGGCTCCTGGGCACAAAAGTCTTTCTGGGTCCCCATTTCTTGTTTTCAGGAAAAGGGTTTCATCTAGCCTCCGTGATCTTCCTTGAAGGCAGGTTCAAACAGGTGCTAATCAGGGAAGGAAGGAGATGCAGAGACAGACAGGAGCACACAAGAAACAGAAGTGCAACCTTGGGGCAGGGTCTTGGTTCCCCGTCAAGGGATACACATAACAATATCTTTGAGCTGTTTTGAAGATATTAAAACTCCTACCAGGTGAAAGAAGTTAACTGTATGCTGCCCACAAGCACACAGACCCCCAACCAGTTGGAACCCTCCAAAAATAAAGCTATTTTTTTCTGTGTGTGAAGTTGCTTCAGTTGTATCCGACTCTTTGCAACCCTATAGACCAGAGCCCTAGAGGATCCTATGTCCATGGGATTCTCCAAGCAAGAATACTGGAGTGGGTTGCCATTCTCTTCTCTAGGGGATCTTCCCAACCCAGGGAATAAACCTGCTTCTCTTACATCCTGCATTAGCAGGCAGGTTCTTTACCATTAGCACCACCTTACCCAAAAGTCTGTCTCTGAGACTCAAATTGGTACAGGCTGAATTTTGGCTACAGACTTGGAGTGGAAAAAAGGTTGATAAATTTGAAATACATTATTAAGATATCCTGGCTTTCCTGGCGGCTCAATGGTTAAAAAAAAAATCTGCCTGGAATTGCAGGAGACATAGGAGACATGGGTTCAATCCCTGGCTTGGGAAGATCCCCTGGAGGAGGACATGGCAACCCATTCCAGTATTCTTGCCTGGAAAATCCCATGGACAGAGGAGCCAGGTGGGCTACAGTCCATTGCAAAGAGTTGGACACAACTGAAGTGAATGAGCACACACATTAAAATACAATATGTTCAAAACTTTATGATGATCATGGTAAACATGGAACATATGTGAAATATAGGCTAGTTAGTACATAGGGTAATCACTCCTTATTACAGAGGCTTATGTGCACGCTACTTCCCCTGGCACTACTACATAACTATGTAACAAGATGTTTTACTTCTAAAAGCAGAAACTTCTATTTCTCTTTAGGGAAAATGGTTTTGTGAATCTGAGCCTTGCTAATCACCATGATTCATTTTCATGATAAAATTACTGGTATTTTTGAAAGAATCCTTTATATTTCTCCATATTACTAAATAACTTTACTCTATCCTTAATATTTAGGGCTTCCCTGGTATCTCAGCTGTAAAGAATCCACCTGCCAAAGCAGGAGACAAAGGCTCAGTCCCTGGGTCAGGAAGATCCCCTGGAGAAGGAAATGGCAACCCACTCCAGTATTCTTGCCTGGGAAATCCCATGGACAGAGAAACCGGCCAGGCCACAGCCCACGGGGTTGCAAAACAGTCAGAGATGATTGAGAGACTAAATAACAACAACTGTCCTTAATAATGGGATTGTATTGGGTCAGTTTAGCTGAGGCAGGAAGGTGGCCTTATTGAATAGAATCCTAATAGCTTCACTCTGTAACTCGTCAAAAAAAGATAGCAGCAGCATCTGAAAGTGCGTCTACATTTGCAAAATGTTAAAGAGTTTCTTAATGGACATTAAAAGTTATTTGAGAAGATAATTCATACCATCTCAGCCTAGAAATGTCTCTCTTTTGAATGAGCTTAATAGGATTGTAAGGTTTTTCTCGTGTATGCCTTAGTCTTCATGATTAAAAAAAGTTCCAGAGTGCTTTTTCTATTTGTGGTTTATGCATGGATAATTATCTATTTTAAAGCATGTTTACAAGGGGACCATAAGTCTGATGTGATTTAACAACATCTTTTAATTAAGTATTCTGAGGATTTGGGTGGAGTTGGGGAGGAGCCAGCAACAGAAGCTTTTATTCATTAGCTTAAAAGCCGTGGTGAATAATAGCAGTTCCCACCTGTCTGAATTTGGGTCTGCATTGGATTTTGAGTGGCTGGCACAGGCTTCTTGAGATGGGAGAGCTCCTCTGAGAAATAAACAAACTTTCTGCATGATGCTAAAGAGTGACGTGTAGCACTGATAGAAAAAAGTGTCATTATGTGAAGCTTCTCTGGTTTTGCCTTTAGCATCTCAAGGGTCTCAGTGGGGCACAAGAACCCAGTATACTTGCATTTGAACAAGAAGGGTCAAGCACCCTTGATCATGTGGATCCTTGTTTATTTATTAAGGGTGTCTGTATCTCATTATACCCTCTTTCTTTGAGATAAAGTCAATAGCAAAGTTAAAGTCAAGGACTATGTGCAAAATGGAGTGTGTTGGTTTTGTCCCAAGGCTAATCACCTTTAAGTGTGTTTCCAAAATCCTCCAAAGATAAAGTGGACAAATGCCATGTGATATTGCTTATATATGGGATCTTAAAAAAACAACAACAACAACAGGTACAAATGAACTTATTTACAAAACAGAAGTCACACTTGTTGAAAACAAACTTATGGTTACCAGGGGATAGGGGGCAGTGAGAATCTGGGAGACTGTGATTGACGTATACACACCAGGGACTGAGCCATGTTCAATTCTGCGACCCCGTGGGCTGTAGCCTGCCAGGCTCCTCTGTCCATGGGATTTCCCAGGAAAGAATACTGCAGTGGGTTGCCATTCCCTTCTCCAGAGGATCTTCCGGACCCAGGGATGGAAGCTGCATCTCTTATGTTTCCTGCACTGGCAGGCAGATTCTTTACCACTAGTACCACCTGGGAAGTCCATACACATTACTATATATAAAATAGATAACTAATAAGAACTTTTGTGTGGCACAGGGAACTCTGCTTTATACTCTTTAATGATTTATATGAGAAAATAATCCAAGAAAAAGGGTGGGCATGTGTATATGGATAACTGATTCACTTTTTTGTACACCTGACACTAACATAGTGTTGTAAATCAACTATACTTCTATAAAAACTCGGACGTATATAAAGTGGAAAGAGCCAAGATGTTTGAGGGGAGAGAAAAGCAGACTGAACACTAGGCACATCAGCTGGGGATGCTGATAAAGGAGAGGTGAGGAAGGAGTTCCTGCCCGTGAACTCATCCTGTCCACAATGTTTTGGTTGAAGGGGTTTATCGAGGCACCTGGCTCCTATCAATCTGGAGGCAGAGTTTGCCAAGGCAATTTTGGTAAATGTGAAAATCCCTGCCCTGCGGCAACGTATCACATTTGGTCTGATCTGACCCTTTGTCTTAAGATCTTTGCCTCAGTGAAAGGGAATGAAGCGCTAAATGTGGAATTGTACCGGTTGTGAGTGTGTCACTTGCTGCAACTGAAGAGGAAACAAACCTTGAAGACAAAGAAATGGCTCCTCTAAACAGGGCTCCATGAGTAAAGACCTCTATTTGTCCAAACAAAGGGAAGGGTTTTCCTAATTTGCTGGAGATGTTTATTGGGAATAGGTCTTAGAAGAGGTCCACTGCAAGTATTCAGATGTCATGAAGAAATCAGACCACCTGAAATTGACTAGTGGGCTTCCCTGGGGCTCAGCGGTAAAGAATCCTCCTGCCAACGCAGCAGACACGGGTTCAGTCCCTGGGTCAGGTGGATCCCTTGGAGAAGGAAATGGCAACCCAGTCCAGTATTCTTACCTGGGAAATCCCATGGACAGAGGAGCCTGGTGGGCTACAGTCCATGGGGTCTCAAAAGAGTCGGACACGGCTGAGTGACTAAATGGCAGGAACAGCTTACTAGTGCTCTGGTTCACCTTTTCTAAACAAGAATGGGACTGAATCCTGTTCCCGTTCTCCCTGCCACTGACCTTTCCCATTTTCCACAATGAACTTCATGGGAACTTTCCCATGTTCCCTCTTTCTGCCATTGCTTCTTCATTCTCAGTTGATACTGTCCATCCCATTACTGAGAAAATAGAGACCAGCTTGTGAGAACTCACCACTTCCTGCCCCAGCACTTAAAACTAATGCAACATGGTCATCCTCCTCTCTTTTTTTTTGTATCTTATTCATTCCTTCTTTCACTCATTCATTTATCCATTTGTTTAATTAATGAACACCTATTGGATACTTTTATGTGCCAGATAGTGCTAGGTGCTGTAAATGGGCCAGTGAATTAGACACAAATCCCGCTGACAAGGGAACCAAGGATGCCTCCTTTCCTAAGTCTGAGAGCTTTGCCTACACTCTATGGTTTCCTTTCTTGCATCCTCAGAAACTGGGCTCTACCAATACTTGGTCTGGCTTGTGTATCTACAAATAAATCCTTCCATTCAACTACCTCTTTCCCATTATGATTTCTTCATCTTAAGAAATAAAATACAAGTGAAACAATTATAAAAATACCCTGTCTTGCTCCTCACCGTCATTATTGTTGTCTGTCGCAGTCAAGCTTAGGATAGCTGCTTATTCTCTCTTTCCAGTTTTCTTCATCTCATCAATTCATTCACCAACTGCATGAAGTCTGATTTATTCTTCTTCCCTACACTTCTGTGAAAATGCTACTCACAAAGATTACCAATACCTACTTTGGGTGTTTATTCAGTTCTTATCTTTGCCTCTTTTATTGATCCACTATTGGCTTCTCTGACTCCATTTCTCCTCTTCTTCCTTCTTCCTCTTTGGAAATTTCTTCTGTTAATTTCATAGGCTGTTCATCCTAGTCTCCCTATAATTCAAGCTACTCCAGGGTTTCCTTTCAATTCCACAAAATTTCCTCCTATAATTACACTTACTCCAGAGTCTTCAAAAACCTGATTTGTTCTCAAATCTATATCTTCGGGTTAGATGTTTATTCTAGCTCTAATTCTGTGTTTCTGACTGTGACTGTGTATTCTATCGGCACTTCAAACACAATGAAGGCAGAACTGAATTTAACACACTCACCCTCCTTGAAATATGTTCCTCCACTAATTGTCTTCATTTAGACAAATTACACTATTCAATTAATAATAGCATTTATTATTTTCATGGTCCAGGCACTCACATGGGCATGAGATCCAGAATGCAGACTCTCAACTGTCATACCACTTTTTATCTCAGTGGTTCAAGTGTTGGAGTCATTTCTCTCCCCGTTTCTACATACCTAGATCTATCAAATCTATGGATTCTATTTCAAATATATGTCTTTCTATTTTCACTGCTATTTCCCTCAGTGTATTAGGCCTTGGCAGTATTACTCAGATTATCTCACTCATATCATTCCGCACTCTCCTAACTAATGTCTTTGACTTTGGTCTAATTTTTTGCCAACTGAAAACAGTGATCATCCTCAAGCATAAATCTAACCATAATACACCTTGCCTTGCAGTCTTCCAGTGACTTTTCATAGCCTTTAGAATACTGTCCAAATTCTCAGTATCCTGTGAAAGTGTTAGCCACTCAATCTTGGGTCTAGCTCTTTGTGACCCCATGGACTGTGGCCTGCCAGGCTCCTCTATCCATGGAATTGTCCAGGAAGAATACTGGAATGGGTTGCCATTCCCTTCTCCAGAGGATCTTCCTGACCTAGAGACAGAACCTGGGTCTCCTGCATTGCAGGCAGATTCTTTACACTCTGAGCCACCAGGGAAGCCTTCTCAGTATCCTAGGCTAAGACCATTCCTGGTTGTCTCCACTTTTGTTACTCTGCCTTAATGAGCTACTTCGGTTCTTTGGGCTGATCCTGTTCTTTCTGGACTCCTGGCCTTCACCTCTACGGTTACCTTTGCCTAAGTCACCTTCTTTCCCTTCTTCACCTAGACAGCTTCCATTAATTTCCATCATCCATTCAGTTTAGGAATTTTCTTGTCCAGAAAGCCTTTTTGGTGCTCACCTTTCCCCAGAACTATCTGGATCAGGTAACACTAATCTGTGCCTTCCCCCACGGTAACATTTGTTCCTTTATGGCATTAGTGATCAGTTCACTTTCACGGTTTTCCTATTAGACTATGATATTTTTGTGAGTGGGAACTCCTGTTCATTTTTATATCCCCGTGCCTAACTCAGTGCCTGACATACAGTAGGGTTTCAACTGAATCATAAATGAGTAGAGGCAAACCTGTCCTTGTGTTACTTAGTCATGTCTGACTCCTTGTGACCCCATGGACTGTAGTCCACCAGGCTCCTCTGTCTGTGGGATTTTCCGGGCAAGAATGCTGGAGTGGATTGCCATTTCCTTCTCCAGGGGATCTTCCTGACCCAGGGACTGAACCTTAACCCCACTATTTTCCCATTCCTTATAATAATGAACTTGAAGGGATTATAAAAATTGAACAAAGCCATCCTTAATTCCAGGATAATACCTCCACTGTGTACTGCACAGTTGGTTTATACAAAAGTATTGACTCGATTGCTCTTAATTTTTTCAGAGACATGCCTAATGGATTTGTAAAGAAACTCCTGGTGGTCCATTCTAGCGCTTTATAATATCTAGTTAAATATTTCTTCTGTAAATTCATCCTGAATTCGAGTCCCTTTCTATCTTTTCCCCATAGAACAAAACTGTCTCCGGGCACTCTTCTCTTACTGTTGCCTCAGATTTTTCTACATGCGTAGTGTTGGGAATGTTTGTCAGGCAGAATCAGTCACAGAGCTGAACTCTCATCAGAGGAACCATGGCAGGATGTCAGTCCTGTACATGGGGGCTTTAGTCACTTGACTCTACAAATGATCGTTAGAGATCCATGGGGCGCTCGGCATTTTCTCTGCCTCTTTCCTTTCTCACTCTCCCAGCGGTGCCACCACTCTCCTTATTTTCCCAGCTAAGAGCTGCTGCCTGCAGAAAGGATGCTGAATTCTCCCATAGTCATAAATCCCCATAAAACTCAAACAACAAAGGCATAGAATGGAAAGGCATAGGATGCTTTACTTACTTGCAGCTAATTTATAATTATGCTCAGGCAATCTATCCAAGGGATATAGATTTTGGCTAAAAGTCATCTGTGCTGTTTATAAAAGGTTTTACTATTTTCTTTTCCAAAATAACATTATCTATTTTTATTGCAACTAAATATGGATGTCAGGTGCTTTACATTATTCATCCTATTCCATGAGCACATGTATTTAGCTTTGTTTAATCTTCAGAGCTAATTCAATTTTTAGTTTATTCAAGTTCTTTTTAGGTGCCTCCCTTGCAGCTCTGGAGAGCTGTGTCTGACTCCAGCATCAAGGCCGTGACTTCCCAGTTTTAGGTAAATCCACCGATTTATTTAACTGAAGCTTCTCACTCTCCCTGGCTCGTTTGTCTTTCTTGACTTTCCCTTGTAACTGGAATCACCTGCTACAAATATGCCTTTGGCCCTCTAGCTGTTCCAAGAGGGGGGAATTGTGTGTTTTTTTAATCTCTAGCAAAGAACCCACCTCTCTTCTAGCCTCTTAAATGCAGTCATTGTTCCAGAACTTGGATTTTGTCCGTCTGTCCTTCCCTTTAAAAAAATTCACCTCTAGTCAGAGTCGGAATCAAGGTGGTGGAGCATGAAGATTCTGAGCTCACCCCCTCCCAGGGATGCTCCACAACTACACACACAGCAACCGTCTCTGAAGACAACCTGGAGACGAGCAGAAAAGCTTCTCTACCACTCAGGACATAAGGAAAGGGCGCGCTGAGATGGGTAGGAGGGGCCGAGATGCGGTCTAGTCAGAACCCCCACCCTCAGGGCAGTGATCCACAAGTGGGAGGGATATCACCTTCATGGAGAACCCTCTCCCCAATCCTGAGGAGAGAGGGGTCTGAGCTTTTCCTTGGGCTCCCCAGCGCCAGGGGTCCTGCACTGGGAAGATGATTCCCCCCATAACATCTAGCTTTGAAACCCAGAGGGGCTTATGTCCAGGAGAGCTGGAGGGCTGTGGGGAAACTGAGATTTCACTTTTGCAGGGCTTGCACATAAACCTATTCCCTCTGAGTCCCAGCACACAGGTAGCAGCTTGAAAAAGAACCTGGGCCATACACAGAGAGATCACTGACATAAAGACAGGTGCCAGAGGCAAGGGTTCTGCTGGCACTTTCTCTGGAGACGAAAGCACTGGTGGGTCCCAAGTTTCTTTCACTCTCTTTCACCTAGCTGGCTCAGGGCTGGCACACGCCATGTCTGTCCCACTCCATCTACCAAGCTAGAGCCGTGTACCCTATCCTGGTGCTCCCTGGGACCCATCTCACTCAACCCACCTGTCCCATCTGGCCCCTCCAAAGTGGCTCTTGTCCCCACTAGCTATTACTCAGCCTTAAAAAACAATGATACCTTGCCATTTGTAATATGTGGATGGACCAGACGGTAAATATATGCTAAGTTAAGTAAGTGGAACAGAGAGACAAATACTGTATGATTTCATGTACACAGGCACATCTCAGAGTAATTGTGAGCTTGGTTCTAGACCATGGCAATAAAGGGAATATCACAATAAAGTGAGTTACATGTATTTTTTGGTTTTCCAGGGCATATAAAAGTTATGTTTACACTATACTGTGGTCTATTAAGTGCATAAAAACATTTTGCCTAAAAGAAACCAATATACATACCTTAATTAATTCTTTATTGCTAAAAAATGCTATCATCCAACAATACAGGGTTGCCACAAAATTTCAATTAGCAAAAAATGCAATACCTATGAATTGCGATAAAATGAACTGTTTGTATATGAAATCTAAAAAAAAATAGACAATAAAATAAAATAAAAACAAACTCATAGATAACAGAGAACAAACTGGTGGTTAGCAAGGGATAGGGTGATAGGGTGTTGGGTGAAATAAGTAAAGAGGATTAAGAAGTATAAATTTCTAGTTATTAAAATAAATGTCATGGAGATAATTACAATAATAACTTTGTATGGGACAGAGTTACTAGGCTTGTAGTGGTGATCAATTCATAATGTATATGAATGTTGAATCACTTATGTTGTACACTTGAAATGAATATAATGTTAACTGTAGTTCAATAAAAAGAATAAAAAGAAAGAAAGTGAAGTTGCTCAGTCATGTCTGACTCTTCAGTCCCATGGACTGTAGCCTACCAGGTTCTTCCGTCCATGGGATTTTAAAGGCAAAAATACTGGAGTAGGTTGCCATTTCCTTCTCCAGGAGATCTTCCCGACCCAACCAGGGTCTCCTGCATTGTAGGAAGACACTTTACTGTCTGAGCCACCAGGCAAATATACAAATAAATTCAATCTTAGTCATACTTTGTTTCTATTATTCTGGTTTGTAAATGCACATATCTGTTCCTGACTACTCACTTAGAGTATAACTTTTTCCAAATCCTAAATACTTAGAATCTAAAATTTCCGTATCTTTATTGTAAGCTTCCCTGGTGGCTCAGAGGTTAAAGTGTCTGCCTCCAATGTGGGAGACCCGGGTTGGATCCCTGGGTCAGGAAGATCCCCTGGAGAAGGAAATGGCAATCCACTCCAGTATTCTTGCCTGGAGAATCCCATGGACAGAGAAGCCTAGTAGGTTACAGTCCACGGGGTTGCAAAGAGTCGGACACGACTGAGTGACTTCACCTTCACCTTATTGTAAGCTAAAGATTTCTGACAATATTTTTTAACATCTGTCCTTTAAGATTTCTTTCAACAAAGCACACAATCTGGTGGGAGAGACATGTGAACAATGACTCCAGCAACATGGTGCATGCAGGTCCTCATCAGACCTGTTACTTCCAATTCACCCTCTCACAGATCAGCTTTCAGAGCAGGCTTTCCTTCCCTCCAGGGGCAGGGATTGGTGCTTGTCCCTTGTCTGTAGCACTCTGTTCTTGCACCTGTTTGGAATGCTTGCTTCAGGGAGAGTATGCACACCGGCTTGAGGGCAGGAGAGAGTGTGGCCAGATAAAGGACACTGCTTGTGAAAGGGTATGCTGGGGACAGAAAGGAGAGGAGCTTGAGGAAGCAAGCAGGGGGCAGCACTTAGCTGTCCCAGTGTGCTGTGATAACACCTTGGATGTAAACCTATAGGGAATGAGGGTATTGGAAGGCTCGGGCAGCATAGTGATGCTATCTAGTGTGTGTTTTAGCTCATGCTAGTAGCACCCTGGGGGCTGAATTGCAAAAGAGCAACCAAGAGGCAGGGGAGTGGTTAGGAAGGAAGCTTATGCAATGGTTTGGCCAGGCAGAGAGACTGGCCTCCTGGTCTCCAGTGCAGAGAGGACATGATGAGGCTGGAATTAGGGAAACAGCATTAGAGAGAAGAGGGTGGGTGCTGGGTGGATTTCAGAGGAAAAAAATTCCAGGTGTGATGACTTGAGGAGAGCAGACTTGTGGAAATTTATGCAAGAGGAGGGGATTTACGGCCCAGAAGAAGGGAACTGGTGATGGCCCTGTACACGGATGAAAGTGAAAGTCGCTTTGTCGTGTCCAACTCTGTGACCCCATGGACTATACTGTTCATGGAATTCTCTAGGCCAGAATACTGGAGTGGGTAGCCTTTCCCATCTCCAGGGGATATTTCCAACCCAGGGATCGAGCCCAGGTCTCCCGCATCGCAGGCAGAGTCTTTACCAGCTGAACCGAATACCGGAGTGGGTAGACTATCCCTTCTCCAGGGGATCTTCCAGATCCAGGAATTGAACTGGGTCTCCTGCATTGCAGGCAGATTCTTTACCAACTGAGCTGTCAGGGACATGGATAGGCAGCAGTTAACGAGGGCCCATTGGAAGGGAAACTCCAAAGCTGCACCCTGTGGAATGTGACTTCCTTGGTGCTGTTCACCAGCCTGATGGGGAACTTGGGAAGGCAGGTGGCAGTGGGGGCCCTGTGCTTGGCTTTCTGGCCTCACTGATCCAGCCCCAGCCTGCAGGTCCTCCACATTTATTTCCCATAAACTTTTGGCACACATCTAGCTAATTGCATTACTACTCCTCAGACAGGGCATGCTTTATAATAAAATTCTGGGCTTATTCTCCCATTGATAATACCATCAGATCCTTCTCATCTCCCTCCTTTATCTGGAATGACCTCTTTCTGCTCAGTCTCTTTAATGTGGCCCAAACTTCCAGCTCCAGGAAACCCTTACTGATCTCTCCTTTGATTTTTCTCTTACTCTATGGTTGAAATGGAGCAAGTGAGCTGGGTTAAAATCTTGGCTTTGACACAACTGGCACATCACTTTGTATTCCTATGCCTCCAAATCCTCTTTTACAGTTAGTTCCTACTCAGAATTCTGGTGATGATATATTGAATTAGTACACATAAACTTAATGTGCTTACTGTATTTCTCTCTGGGCATAGAGCAGAAGACTGAGAAATACTAATTTGATCTTATGAATATGCTGTTAGGTGAGCCTGGAAGATCCATCTACTATAACCTCTAAACTTTGTCTTCTTCAGGAATGAATTACTAGTCTAAAATTTTTGCTATTTCATGAATAAGGTGGGGATAAACAATATTCTAATTATGACATATAATTTAAGTATAGTAAATAAGAATTATGGAATGCTTAGTATGTACCAGGTATTTCCCCACAGCAACCCTATGAGTGGGTATCATTAGTATCCCATGTTACCCTTGGACAAACCAGTATTATGAAGTAAAATAACTTATTCAAAGTTAGAGAGACAGGAAGTAGAATTGAACTTACATTTTTCTGACTCCAGAGGTCATGCTGGACTCTGCCTTTGGGTAGATGTTCAACCTATGGGATTTCTTGCTCTAACTGCAGCCTGAACTGGGACCTTGAGCTTTTCAGAGAGGTGGGAGGTATTGAGAGTGGGGAGGGTTTTACAGGTGGGAAAAATTACACCAGCAAGGTTGCAAAGTTAAATGAGCTTGGTATACATGGGAGAATCTAGTGGACACACCTGCAGCTAGGAAGAAGGAATAAATATAGGTAAAGGCCATTCTTCCTCTTGTATTGTGTGCCACGCCTCCTAACACCACTGCCTGTCCACTCATTCCAGCTGAAAATCTGGGACTCGATTTAGGAACTTCTCCCTCTGTCATCTGATAAATTAGTAGTTAAATCCCACTGATTTTGCTCTTATACATCCATCTTAGCCTTCTCTACTATTTCCATCTTACTGCAAGTCTTTGCTTTCGTGCTTGGATTACAAAAGTGTCATTTTTGTTTCCCAGGTTATGGGCTGGATTCACTGTAAAATTTCATGAGTGAAGTTTCCAAAAGTCAAATCCAGTTTGCCGCTGTCCTTGTTAGAGGCCTTCAGTGGTTTCCTGGTGCCTTAGAACCAAATTTAGATATTTTCAGTGACACACAGGGCCTTCCAAAGCCTTACCCTGGGCTCTGTTTGACTATGTAAATGACTAATCCTGCTGGGTTCATGTCAGCCTGGTGACTGCCTACTTGTTTTTCAAAAGTGCAGTGACTCTTCTCTGTTGGGGGTGCTGCTCTCCAGCATCATGTGCGGTGTTCACTGCTCCTTGGGTCTCTTCTGCACATTGTACAGCCTAACTTTGTATTTTCATGCTGTTTTGTTCAACTTCTTAAAAAGTTATAGTTGATGTATAATATTATATAAGCTACAGGAGTACCATATAGTGATTCACAATTTTAAAGGTAGCAGAAACATCACTTTGCCAACAAAGGTCTGCAAATCAAAGCTATGGTTTTCCCGGTAGTCATGTACAGATGTGACAGTTGGACCATAAAGAAGGCTGAGCACTGAAGAAGTGATGTTTTTGAACTGTGGTGTTGAAGAAGACTCTTGAGAGTCCCTTGGACAGCTCGGAGATCAAACCAATCAATCCTAAAGGAAATCAACCCTGAATATTCACTGGGAGGAATGATGTTGAAGCTGAAGCTCTAGTACTTTGGCCATCTGATGTGAAGAGCTGACTCACTGGAAAATACCCTGACACTGGGAAAGACTGAAGGCAAGAAGAGGAAGGGGCGACAGAGGATGAGATGGTTGGATGGAACCACTGACTCAGTGGACATGAGTTTGAGCAAACTCTGGGAGATGGGGAAGGACAGGGAAGCCTGGTGTGCTGCAGTCCATGGAGTCACATAGAGTTGGACCCAACTAAGCGACTGGACAACAACAACAGTTATTATAAAGTATCATCTACGTTCCTCTGCTGTACAATAGCTTTATAGATTATTTTATACACAGTTGTTTGTGCCTCTTAATCCCCTAATCCTAACTGCCCCCCTTCCTTTCCCCCCACCACTGGTAACTACTAGTTTGCTCTCTGTGTCTGTTTCTTTTTTTGTTATATTCACTAGTTTGTTTTATTTTTTAGATTCCACATATAAGTGGTATCATACAGTATCTGTCTTCCTCTGACTTATTTACTTAGCATAGTACTCTCCAAGTCTATCCATGTTGTTGCAAACTGCAAAATTTCATTCTTTTTCATGGCTGAGCAGTAGTCCATTGTATAGATGTACCATATCCTCTTTATCTATTCAACTGCTGATAGATGCTTAGGTTGCTTCCATAAATTAGCAATTGTAAATAATGCTTCTATGAACATTAGGGTACAAGGATATTTTCAAATTAGTGTTTTTATTTTTTCACACCTGTCAGAATGGCTATCATCAAAAAGACCACAAATAGCAAATGTTGGCAAGGATGGAAAGAAAAGGAAACCCTCATGCACTGTTGGTGGGAATGCATGTTGGCACAGCCACAGTGGAAAACAGTATGGAGGTTTCTCAATAAACTAAAAGAGTTATTATATGATCCAGTCCTGGTTCTATATCTGAAATTCAAAAATACCACTCAAACTGCTTTTGAATTGTGATACAGAAAGTTCCACAAGACAGCGACTATTATTTGTTCTCCAGAGTAGTGCCTGGCATGAGATTGGTGCTCAGTAATTGTTCATTGAATTAAAGAAATAATAGCTGAACAAAGCAAGAAAAAAGATGAAAAGGTCAGATTTTAAAGGGCTTTGAAAGCCAGTCAGGGGAAACTGGGGGCATTTCTCTTTGAAATAAGATGATGTGTGCAAATTGTTTTTAGAAAATTAGTCACAGAGGAGCACTCAGATAGATTTATTCTCATCTTAGTACTTCTGCTCACATTGTTTCCTTCTCTGAGTTGCCATCCCTCTGCATATTCCGTCCAGTGTAGTTCTCTTATTGGGAAGGATATTTGAAAGGCTCGTTGGAAAGCCAACAGGATTTTGTATAAAAAGTAAATTATGATTTGAGTATGCCATGTTTCTAAGTCAGCCTGTTCTGTCTGAAAGTGGGGAAATCGTCCTCAAATTCTTATCTAGCAACAAACTCACTATTATACTATCTGGTTGCTAGTTTTGCTATTTTATAATGCAAAAGACAGTCAATAAAAGAAAATAAATTTTAATTAAAACCAGAGAAGGATATGGAATGGCAAGCAATACTTTTTCAGGGAGCAAAATAGAGTGCTGGACTTGACTTAGTCTCAACTATGCATGTATGTACTCTTTTCAGTTCAGTTCAGTTCATTTCAGTCGCTCAGTCGTGTCCGAAAACAACAGAATGGGAAAGACTAGAGATCTCTTCAAGAAAATTAGAGATACCAAGGGAACATTTCATGCAAAGATGGGCTAGATAAAGGACAGAAATGGTATGGACCTAACAGAAGCACAAGATATTAAGAGGTGGCAAGAATACACAGAAGAACTGTACAAAAATGATATTCATGACCCAGATAATTATGATGGTGTGATTACTCATCTAGAGCCAGACATCCTGGAACATGAAGTCAAGTGGGCCTTAGAAAGCATCACTACAAACAAAGCTAGTGGAGGTGATGGCATTCCAGTTGAGCTATTTCAAATCCTGAAGGATGATGCTGTGAAAGTGCTGCACTCAATATGCCAGCAAATTTGGGAAACTCAGCAGTGACCACAGGACTGGAAAAGGTCAGTTTTCATTCCAATCCCAAAGAAAGGCAATGCCAAAGAATGTTCAAACTACTGCACAGTTACACTCAT
Source organism: Cephalophus harveyi (assembly GCA_006410635.1). Classification (NCBI taxonomy): domain Eukaryota; kingdom Metazoa; phylum Chordata; class Mammalia; order Artiodactyla; family Bovidae; genus Cephalophus; species Cephalophus harveyi. The sequence continues at coordinate 165,948 of SJYT01024433.1, forward strand.
CTCACACGCTAGTAAAATAATGCTCAAAATTCTGCAAGCCAGGCTTCAGCAGTACGTGAACTGTGAACTTCCAGATGTTCAAGCTGGTTTTAGAAAAGGCAGAGGAACCAGAGATCAAATTGCCAACATCTGCTGGATCATCAAAAAAGCAAGAGAGTTCCAGAAAAAACATCTATTTCTGCTTTATTAACTATGCCAAAGACTTTGACTGTGTGGATCACAATAAACTGTGGAAAATTCTGAAACAGATGGGAATACCAGACCACCTAACTTGCCTCCTGAGAAACTTATATGCAGGTCAGGAAGCAACAGTTAGAAATGGACATGGAACAACAGACTGGTTCCAAATAGGAAAAGGAGTATGTCAAGGCTGTATATTGTCACCCTGCTTATTTAACTTATATGCAGAGTACATCATGTACTCTTTCACAATTCATTTATTATATATGATACACACGCACACACATACACAGAAGTGTATTGATCAATATTTAACAATTGGCTTTCCACAAAAAAGGGAGGGGGCCCCGAAATGTCATATTTGCTGATTTCTACAATATTAGTACTCCAATCATGACCTATTTTAAGCAGCCAGTATGAAGTTACTGAACGTAGATTTGCAAAGAAATGCTAGGCACCCACTCTTGCAAAGCCTGTATTCCCTGGCTGCAACACATGACCTGCCATATATTCTTTGGGGAGCTGCTGCATACCAAGTTCAGTGCTGAGGGCACTGGGAATAAGGGCCCCACCCTTACAGATGTTAGTGGCAATGGGAAGACCAACAGGTAACAATTATGATACATGAGAATTACTAAACCAGAAGTAAATACAAAGAACTATGGAAACAGGTAGAAGACCTAACATAATGATTAAAGTTAGGCATTCAGTTATATAAATCTGCCTGAGAAATGCAGGGAAGGCTTGATGGGGTGCATGGGGCAGGGGGTGGGCTGCCATTTGATCTGAGACTTGGAAGATAGTTGGGAGCTTTCCAGATGAAATATTTTCCAGCTGAGAGAAAGTAGCAAGTTCAGAGAACTACAAATAATTCAATACTGCTGCTGCTGCTGCTGCTAAGTCGCTTCAGTTGTGTCCAACTCTGTGCGACCCCATAGACGGCCTCTGACCAGGCTCCTCTGTCCCTGGGATTCTCCAGGCAAGAACACTGGAGTGGGTTGCCATGTCCTTCTCCAATGCATGAAAGTGAAAAGTGAAAAGGAAGTCGCTCAGTCGTGTCCGACTCTTAGCGACCCCATGGACTGCAGCCTACCAGGCTCCTCCGTCCAATTCAGTACTGCGGGGTATAAAGTATACATTAGGAGAGCCATAAGTGATGAAGCTAAAAACATATAAAGGAGTGAGGATCACATTTGTTATGCTAAGAGGTTTAAACTCTAGGCTTCAGGGAACTACAACAAGCATTTTGATAACATATTTGTGTATTAGAGAAACCTCCTGGTGAGCAGTGTGCAGGATGACCTAGGAGATGGTGGAATGGGAGAGGCTTGGTGAGGTATGTCCTGAAATGGAGCAGATGAGATGGTGAACTAGGGCAATGGTCGTGTGATGGAGTAGGTCAAACATGAGAGTGTAGGAGCTAGAATCACTAGCATCTGGTTATCACTTGGGGTGGGTAGATAGGACAGAAAAGTACTATAAGGCCTCCTAGATTTGTGGTCTGGTAATCTAAAATAGGAAAGAAGAAAAGTGATATGATTTATGAAGGAAATAAATGGCTTTAGATTTAGTCATATTGGATTTGATGTACTTACATGATGTCCAAAAACCAGTTAGGTGTATGGGTCAGATGTCTTTGCAAGAGCTGTGTCCTGGGCTCTCATAGGTGGGAGTTGTAACCTTGGGTGTGGATGTAAGTAGTTGGAGTGACAAAGGTCAGGGCTGGGAAAGAGCAACCACAGTCCAGTTCAGGCTTCCCTCCATAGACAATGCACTTCCATTGTCCCACTTCAGTGATACTAGACTATTCTTTCCCTGAATGTGCCCAGTCTTCCCCAATTTACTCCTCTCTCAGTTGAACTTTCTTCCTTTCCTCTCTGTTCTCCTTATTGCTGCTTTGAGACATTCCACCCATCTTCACAGGCCCAGATCAATGCCACGTACTCCACTGAGCCTTCCTCCACTCTTTCCCAGCTTTTCTCCTCATGGTTGCTGTGTCCTCTATTGTAAAGCATAATAGTCTACTCAGGATTATTTGTGCACACGGCCAATAGTGAGCCCCTCGAAGGTGAAGAGTTTGCTTTAAAATGTCCTGGTGGCCTCTATATCTAGGAGTGTTAGGTGCTTTTAGGGTTATGAATGAATGTTTCATTAAACTGGGGAGGATATTGAATCTTCCCCAATATTGGACTTCCTTGATGGCTCAGATGGTAAAGAATCTGCCTGATATGCAGGAGACCCAGGTCCAATCCCTGGGTGGGGAAGATCCCCTGGAGAAGGGAACAGCAACTCACTCCAGTATTCTTGCCTGGAGAATTCCATGGACAGAGGAGCCCGGTGGGCTACAGTACATAGGGTTTCAGAGTCAGACACGATTGAGTGACTAACACTTTCACTGTTTTCACTTTTCTTTGAATATAAAATGGATGAGATGGCTGGATGGCATCACGGACTCGATGGACGTGAGTCTGAGTGAACTCCGGGAGATGGTGATGAACAGGGAGGCCTGGCGTGCTGCGATTCATGGGGTCTCAAAGAGTCGGACATGACTGAGCGACTGAACTGAACTGAACTGAACCATAAAATTCTGCTTAATGTTGATCTAGCTTTAACTTTTCACCTTTCACCTTCCCCTAACTCATAACCAAAGTAAAGGAGACTAAGAACATGGTTACAGCCCAGCCTTCATCTGTCTGGAACTTGGACTGTCTGCAATTTGAAGAATTTGCAAGAGAATGCATAAAGAAATATAATTTTCTATTTTCAAGGTTAGCTGATTTTAAGGGGCTTTTTGGTATATGGTCGAATTGAGAATTCTGTAGGAGTGCAGGTTTTTCTTTTTTGTAGGCATATAGAAAAATTTATTTTCCTCTACCAGTGAAATTATAGCTCAAAGCTGCAAGTATAAAATTGGGAATAAAAAATGTGTGTTCATCTAACCAAAGGGCACAAAACATGAAACTGCAGGGCACTTTCACTGAGGCAATTTATGGCAGATGGAGTTTTTCCTTATATAGGATGTGAATTAGAAAATGGAACACTTTTCTTTAATAATAAAAAAATAAGATGGCACACTTAGATATCTGTGGGCTAAGTGGCAAAAATTGCACCCCTCCCCCATCTTAGAGATCTTTATATTATTAAGAATATAGTTGGGCCCAGACAAATAGAGCAAATAAGACAATTAAAAATGAAAGATGGACCTGTGAGAATAGTATGAAAACAGTCCCAGTAAACTTAAGAAACCTCTGATTTAGGCCTAATGCTGAAGAGTTTGGTATGATTAATTTGCCTTTTGAGCTTAATCATTGATTAGGCTACCCACACAACTTCAGGGATTTCATGTTTGCAAATGTCAGCCCTATTGCCACTATTACGCCTCTTTTCCTTTGTGTTCTGTTTTTCTTGTTCAGGGTTTATTCTTTAAAAAGGGAAGAGCTGGAGGGAGGCAGGGGAGAAGAGACACATTTAAGCCCCTTTTCTTTCCAAGTTCATCATTTTCCACAAGCATATCCTACTCAGATTGCTCAGTCAGAGTCGGAGTCAGGAGGCTGCCGGGGGTGTGGAAGTCACTGAGAAGGACAGGGCTGCAGGAAGGGCAACTGATGGTACAGGTGAGGAGAGACAAAACCATGGATTTTGTCTGATGCTTCTCATTTGATTCAAGTCACTCCATGAAACATTGTTAGTTTCATTTTATTAATGAGAAAACTGAGGCTGAGAAAAACTGACTCACAATCTTATCCATTTTCTTTTATTCTGTGCTATCCTTGGGAATATTAATTTCAACATTTTATGTAAAAGCAGCATGTAAGGTTATATATCTACAAAGTGAAGCAAAGTGAAGTTGCTCAGTCGTGTCCAACTTTTTGCGACCTCATGGACTGTAGCCTGCCAGGCTCCTCTATCCATGGGATTTTCCAGGCAAGAATACTGGCGTGGGTTGCCATTTTCTTCTCCAGGGGCTTTTCCCAATCCAGGGATTGAACTCGGGTCTTCAGTCTGCCTGCAATGCAGGAGACCCGGGTTCGATCCCTGGGTCGGGAAGATCTCCTGGAGAAGGAAATGGCAACCCACTCCAATATTCTTGCCTGGAGAATCCCACGGACAGAGTAGCTTGGCGGGCTACAGCCCACAGGATCACAAGAGTTGGACATGACTTAGCGACTAAACCACCCACCACCACTTCCACATTGCAGGAGGGTTCTTTACCAGCTGAACCACAAGGGAAGCCCAAGAATACTGGAGTGGGTAGCCTATCCCTTCTCCAGGGGGTCTTCCCTGCCCAGAAATTGAACCCAGGTCTCCTGCATTGCAGGCAGATTCTTTACCAACTGAGCTATCAGGGAATCAGTAGTATATATAAATATCTCATATATCAGCAATATATATATATATATATATATATATATGCTGCTAAGTCATTTCAGTCGTGTCCGACTCTGTGCGACCCCATAGACGGCAGCCCACCAGACTTCCCCATCCCTGGGATTCTCCAAGCAAGAACACCGGAGTGAGTTGCCATTTCCTTCTCCAATGCGTGAAAATGAAAAGTGAAAGGGAAGTCGTTCAGTTGTGTCCGACTCTTTGCGACCCCATGGACTGCAGCCTACCAGGCTCCTCTGTCCATGGAATTCTCCAGGCAAGAGTACTGGAGTGGGGTGCCATTGCCTTCTCGATATATATATATATATACTATAATGATATAAAACAAAATCAAGCAAAAACATGAGAAAAATATTACTAAATGCTAATATACTATGGTTTTGAGAGGTAGGATACAGGATGCTTTTTTTCTTATGCCTTGTGTTCTGTGTTTTCCATAATACATGATTGCTTTTCTATTAGCAGCAATAATAGCAACAACAGCAACAAATAAAGGGCATGTATTTCTTTAAAAGAAAACTGCTTTTGTCTCTTGGGTTACCAACATTCCTCTTGGGAAGGTAGAAGGCTTTTAAGAAATTTATAGAAACAAAGACCATTTGGCCTTTTAAAAAACTTGTCCAGTCAAACAAAACCCATAATGAAAAATTTGTCACAAACTCTTGGAGTTTCTATTCAGACTATGTTATATAGTTCCCCACTAGCTATACTGTTTTAAAAAAAAGTACATTAGAGTGACTCAACTGAAAATGAAACTGGTAGCCTGATCTATAAAATAGTCTGCCTATCCCTGTGTCCTATGAAAAGCAAATATTTGAATTGAATGTGTTTATTCACAGTGTTGTCCTTTAGCAAGATACTCCTGTGTCTCCACAATGGCAAAAGATCCAATCAATTCTTCAGCCAATGATAAAGACATTTTATCTATACAACGTTGAACACTTGAATTGACTGAACAGAGAGAGATCTTTTGGTATTGTGTAGATGGAGCTGAAATGTGACAAATGTGATCGTTTAAACTATGGCTCCAGCATCAAAACAACCAACTGTAAAACAAAAGATTTAGTCAATCAGATAATTCTTTTGTCTACACAATTCCAAGCTATTATTTAGAGTAATTTGTTTTATCGACTTGAGCAAATATTTAGTTGAATCTGAATAACAGAAAGAAAGAAGATTCTGGGCTGAGTTTTCTGCATCTAAAATGTAAGTTAAAAGTAAACAAATCAGCAAACACAAACCTCACACTTGTCCCTCACATATAAATATTCTTTATATTTCCTCTAAAATGTAGTTCTTCTAAGCTCTGCACACTTTAATTACTTGGTTAGAAAGACCTGGTCCAGACAGAATATTTATTAAAATGTAAATTAAACTTGCCCCAAAGAAAAAATGTGCAGAGAAAATACTAGAATCAAATCCTGGGGCTAGAGGAGGTGGAGGTTAGAATCTTTTCAAGATTTAAGAAAAGAACCATTTCAGAAGAGGAAAAAGCCAGACCAAAGGGTCACTGTTTTTTTTTTTGCCCTTCATGGCTCTCATTCCATTCATAGGGAGACATCTCTGTTCTTCCAGACTCAGAACTGTCGAATTGTCCCCTTTTCATCCTTTGTATCTGACATGTTCACATCTCACCTCCTCTTTCTTTGAAATTCCTCTCTGGTTCACACCTTACTTTAAATTCTCCTGATAGAGAATCTTGCTACAATACTTCATGCCTAAATTACTACCAACAGCTTCAAGAGTAGTCCTTCTTCAAAAGTGGAAGCAGAGTCTCAGCCTCCAACCCTGCCTCATCCACAGCTGTCAGATTTATTGTCCCCAAACACCACTTTCCTCATCACCGCTTCCTGCTCACCACTCACACTCTTGGTTGCTCCCGCACTAAGTTCAAACTTCTTCCGTTGCCTGATATTTGGGATCCTCCACAGCCCTTTCTCTTATTCTTCTCTCTCTCTTCCTCTCTCACAGTTACACATATACACTAGCAATCCAATCTTTCTGCTGTTCCTTCAAAGACTTCATTTTAATCAACCAAATCACCGCTGAGTGTGCTTAGTTGCTCAGTCATGTCTGACTCTTTGCAGCCCTATGGACTATAAACTGCCAGGCTTCTCTGTCCATGGGGATTCTCCAGGCAAGAACTGGAGTGGGTTGCCATGCCCTCTTCCAGGGGATCTTCCCAATCCAGGGACTGAACTCAGGGCTCCCGCATTATAGGCAGATTCTTTACCATTTGAGCCACCAAGGAACCAAATCACTACATACTATTAAAATTCTCCCATAGTACCCTGTCCTGGTCCCCTCTCCAAATCCATACCATTCTCTTTCCAGCCATATTCTCATGACAACCCTAAATGCTCTGAACACAATTCCAAATGCCCTAATTATTAAAAGTTCGAGAAGTTGCCAAATCCTATACACACCTGTTCAACCAATGTTCTTTGTTTAAATGGTGCATGTATATTTTAAAGAACAAATCTATTTCCCTTACAGTTGCCAACATATTAACAGACCCAGAATGAGGCTAATTAAACACTCAGATGAACCAACTTTAGGTGTCCTTTGTCACGTATTTCATTGAACCCTCATACCAATCCTGGTTGCTATTTATCGCTGTGCTTAAAGATGAGGAAACTGAGGCTCAGAGAGTTCTGCTTACCCAGGGTCATACATCCAAGATTATTAGAACCCTAGAATTTTAAAGCCCAGGTTTTTTGGAGCCTTTGGCTTTTTGTTTTACCACTCGGCCTCTATGAGGACAGCCTATCTGTTAACAGCTTTGAAATATGAGTGTGAACATGTAACACGATTAGCAATTTAAAGCACATTATTAATGCTGATAGGTACTAATGACTGTAATTGAAAGGGAAGACAATAGACCAGACAAACAATTTTTTAGAATTTATAACAAGAATATAAATGAGTCTAATGAATGAATTTACTTCCTGACCTTCTTTGCTACAGACATTAACCCATGTTTAGTCTCTAATTGAGATGTACATATTCTTTACTCTCTTATTGTATTTGTTAATGTTTGCCTTGGCAGATGGCCAACAGACCTCTCCAAGTTTCCCTTAATCAGGTTTTGGGTAATAGATGGCCAAATACAAGATGGTCTTGTATTAGGTAGCACTGTTACATCCAAAGCAACAGAAATCTAAGAGCTGGCAATAGTTTCTCAAGTCTTCCCTTTTATCATCTAGGCCTTTAATAATAAATGTTATATAAATCAAATGTCATGATATCATTTAAAATGTTATATATATTTCTTTTTAGTGATAGTTCATTATTCATTTCATACATGCCTAAAACACCACTATTTATTAGTAACTTACTTCACTATGTGCCCAACATTCAATACAATTCTTCATATTTTAGCAAATCCAGAGATTAGGAAGTGATAGTATGAATGATTCATCTGCATACTTTAAAAAGTACACTCAGTTTCTGTTTATGTACATAGGAAGAACTAAATTCCCAGGATCAAAAAAAAAAAAAAAAAAAGAAAGAAAATTCAACCTATCTGAATGAGCAAGTCTTGCTGATCACCTGTTCTTTTTTCTGTTTAACAAAGAAAGAAAAGGATCTGAAAGCCAAGTTCCTAGATGACTGAGGTGTGTAACTACAGGTAAGCGTGCACATGATATAAAGTATTCCTGCAACTGTCTTACAAACTACAGTTTGTAGCCATGTACAGTTGAGGATATGGCTGGAAAGAGAATGGTACAGATTTGGAGAGGGGACCAGGACAGGGTTCTATGGGGGAATTTTAATAGTATGTAGTGATTTGGTTCCCTGTTGGCTCAAATGGTAAAGAAAGTGCCTATAATGTGGGAGTCCTGAGTTCAATCCCTGGATTGGGAAGATCCCCTGGAGGAGGGCATGGCAACCCACTCCAGTTCTTGCCTGGAGAATCCCCATGTACAGTTTGTTTCAGTTTCCTACTGAAACACAGTTACACTTCACTCATATAAAACCACTGTTCAACAGTAACCAACTGAGCATTCAGGTGATCTGAAACATAGCTGTGCTAAATAGGAAAAAGACGTGTGAAAAATGCAATCATTCTTTGTCACAAATAAGCTTGGTGTTAGCCTTTTTATCAGAAGACTTCCTGAGCAGAGTGCACTCGAGCCTCTACATGCCAGGGCATTTTGTAGGGAGCTGAAGGAGAAAGTGATAGAATCTTTCTCCACTAAGACTGAAGAAGAAAAAAAAAAAAGAAAGTCCAGGAAGCCCTCTCAGTTTCAGTATTGTTTTGACTCATCTATTCTCAAACTACCTTGTCAAATATTTGTCAGATGATAGAGTTCTTCAAAATATCCAGCTGCTACCTATAGAAGCCAGAAATGGCCTAAATACATTGATAACATTTCTCAGAGAGGCACACCATTTTAAAGGTTGAATTCTAGGGTTTCGGTTTATATTTCCATATATTTTAATAGCACACAAACTGGTACCTGCTGGTGTGCTGTCAACACTTCCCCATCTATTTTTAGATCCTCAGTTGTTTTAGAGATGGATTTAATATGTAAAGCAGAGGCTTACACCAGTGAAACATTTGTATGATTGTGTTTTAGTTTTGCCATCAGCTAAGTAGGGCAAAGTTGATCCTATCTCACCAGGAACTCTCTCCCACATTTCCTCTGTGAACTCGGAGGCTCAGATTTGCTTACCTGCTTCCTTGAAGATACTGTGCTGTTGAAATATCTATTAGAGGTCTTTGAATTCAAATTCTTATTATGATGGGTCGAGTCATTTTTCCATGTGTTAGAGGTTTCTTTAGGATCTGAAGGAATGGGATTTAAGAAGAGGATCCGAGCTATGAATCCGTAGAGGACAGTGGCTAGGATCATTGGCACAACATAAAAGACACCAAAGTCCATTAGGTAAATAGGTGAGTAGTAATTCCTGGAGATCTTGTAGCCACAGGACACTACAATAGCATCTTTATAGGTGCTGATATTGAGATCCAGCAGGAAGAACCAGAGCATACAGTAAATGGATGTGAAAGCCCAGACAAAGATGATTATCTTTTTGGCTCTGGAAAATGTGCAGAGAAACTGGGCTTTGATGGGGTGACAGATTGCTATGTACCGCTCAATGGTAAAGGCCGTGATTGAGCAAGAGGATGCATTAATGCCCAAGTACTGGAGGTAAGTAATGCAGAGGCATCCAACGTAGCCGTAGACCCAGGAACCGTAGATGCTGTCCGTTATGTTGGGGAGGCCTGCGGCCACCAGGACCATGAGATCAGCTACTGCTAGGCTCACCAGGTAGCAGTTTGTGGGGGTCCTCATGTGCTTGGTCCTCATGACCACCAGAACTACCATGATGTTGCCCACGATGCCCAGACCACAGATAATGAGCACAAGTAAGATGGTGACCACTTGGTACTCGAGGGCCACCACAGCTCGCGGCTGAAGCTGTGTTTGGTTCAGTTCACTTCCTGTCTCGTTTTCCATCTTTAGTGGCTTGAGGTTTCTCTGGAACACTTCTCAACACATCTTCCTTCCGGTGCCCTGCCTTTGCCACACTGGTTCTCTCCCCCTGTGAAGAGTTATAGTCCATATTCATTCACAGTGACACAATCACTTACAGGTAATTCTCATGTTCTCTCATTTCACCTCCCATTTTTCTCCAGTAATAGGACTCATTTGTACTCCTGAAAACTCCTTTTATTGCAATCTAGTATAGGATAGTGGAGAAGGCAATGGCACCCCACTCCAGTACTCTTGCCTGGAAAATCCCAAGGATGGAGGAGCCTGGTGGGCTGCCATCTATGGGGTCACACAGAGTCGGACACGACTGAAGTGACTTAGCAGCAGCAGTACAGGGTAGAGTAACAGTTTTGACCACTTTACAATAAGAGGGACTGTTTTTTTCTTAATGGCCAAAAATGCTCAAGAAAAGAGACACAGAAAATGCTCCCTGTTTTGAAAGAACCCTCAATAGGGGGGAAAAAAGAAACAATATCAGCTACTTGAAATGTAAATACAAAGAAATCTCTTAGATGCTTGGGGAAAGTAAAATAAAGAAAAAGATACTGGGTAGGAGGCTGGGGGTTGGGGGCGGGGAGCCAAAAAGCTTGACAGAAAATTAGCATCTGCCTCCTTGGCTCTCAAAGGGTGAGATCCCTCTGCTACAAAATAGCAAGCCTCCCCAGGCCCCCTGCCCTGCAGACCCAACAGAGAACAATTTCTCCTCTTACCTTTTCCTCTGTAGCGCTGCCCCTCCTTCCAGGTAGATGGAGTGGTAATAAGCGCGAGTTTCCAACCTTGCGGAAAGCTTCGTCCACTTTGTTTGGCAGGGAAACCACTTAGCAGGGCTCCGTCTTCAGAACTGCGGTTCCTCTAAACCCTCACAGCCTTTCCAGCTGATGACAGACCATACAGCCGCAGCAGAAGCAGCAGCAGGAGCAGCAGCAGAGAGCCTGGCAAATCATAGATCGTCCCCTAATGAGAACACGCTCGGCTCTCTGTCTCCCCCCTCCCCTCTAGCACACACGCCCCACACTCACGCTCACAAATGCCAGTCAGTCCTCACTGATTCATGATCTCCCCTCTGAGGATTTTCTTATAAATGTGCTAACGATATAGTTGTAATCTGGAAGGCTGACGGCGCCAGCCAGGGGGTTTGAAGCAGCTGGTCTTATAGTTGTTCATAGTGTAAGTTCTAGAGAAACTCGGGCACCTGGGTAAAGTCCCACTCCCCTGTGGGATAGGACTTAGGGAGAGCGAATCCATCTCAGTCCAGACACAGCCCTGGAAGACTGAAATATCTGTCTGGACTGAGAGCCCACTTTTTTCTCTATGATGGAAACCTGAGGACTATTTCTCTGGTGGACCAGTGAAGTCGGCTCCCTTCTCTCATGGTATATGAATAGAAAATGAGTTAAAATTGATTTTAAACCATTTCAGCTGCAATCTTCTGAGGCTTATACAGATTATTTTTTTTAACCCATTTGAGATAAGAACATTGATTTAAACCTACATATGATCTGTGAACTTTTTCAACTCTGTTTTTGCATCACTTACTAGAATCTTTCTAACTGCTCTGGATACCTCTTCCCTCTTCACCCGCCCTCTGGACTACCAACCACGTGTACCCCCCAGCAAGGTTCTGTGTCAATTTATTTCTAGGTAGAAAACATACCCAGTGGAAATCTGAACTGGGGCCACTCTAATAACACACCTCTGAAACAGAACTATATAAGCCATCTTTTTTAGAAAAGTGTACTTCAGCTTGATTTTTATTTCTCTAAAGTAGCCCGGGAAACAGTGGAAACAGTGACAGACTATTTTTTTGGGCTCCAAAATCACTGCAGATGGTGACTGCAGCCATGAAATTAAAAGACTCTTGCTCCTTGGAAGAAAAGTTATGACCAACCTAGACAGCTTATTAAAAAGTAGAAACATTGCTTTTCCAACAAAAGTCCGTCTAGCCAAGGCTATGATTTTTCCAGTAGTCATGTATGGATGTGATAGTTGGACCATAAAGAAAGCTGAACACCAAAGAATTGGTGGTTCTGAACTGTGGTGTTGGAGAAGACTCTTGAGAGTCCCTTGGACTGCGAGGAGATCCAACCAGCCCATCCTAAAGGAGATCAGTCCTGAATATTGATTGAAAGGACTGATGTTGAAGCTGAAATTCCAATACTTTGGCCATCTGATGCAAAGAACTGATTCATTTGAAAAGACCCCGATGCTGGGAAAGAGTGAGGGCAGGAGGAGAAGGGGACGACAGAGCATGAGATGGTTGGATGGCATCATCGACTCAATGGGCATGAATTTGAGCAAACTCTGGGAGTTGGTGATGGATAGGGAGGTCTGTTGTGCTGCAGTCCATGGAGTCGCAAAGACTCAGAGACGACTGAGCAGCTGAAATGAACTGAACTGAACTGAAAGTAGCCCATGGGCAAATCTTTATACTTTTTAATGTAATCTCAGAAAATATGTCTTTCTTCTCTCAGAAGCAACTGAATGCACCAAATGTTAATGTCTGTCCACTTTTATTTCATACTCACATCGAAAAATAGCCCTTAATTCCCCATATGGTGAACAGGTTGATTCTCTATTTTGAGAAGTATAGATATTCTTTTTTTCTAGAAGATGTCAATGGAAGAACAGATTTGGAGTAGGCAGGACCATGGAGGTATCAGAACCATGTTCAGGGCTAGGTAACAATGGGATGAAGGTGAAGCTTGGATGACGCTGCATGAATTCCACCCTGGGAACCATTGAGGGCTCCTTGAGTATCTAACTTCTCCTTCCAAATCATCCAGAGTTACAAATTAGTGATGCATGACCCAGATTCAGGTTTCAGAAAGGTATGGTTTGGCCTGTACAATGTAGGCTCAAAGGTAGACTATTTAGACAATTTCTCAATATTGAAATGGAGATCAGTTCAGTTCAGCTGCTCAGTCGTGTCCGACTCTTTGCGACCCCATGAACTGCAGCACACCAGGCCTCCCTGTCCATCACCAACTCCCAGAGTCCACCCAAACCCATGTCCATTGAGTCGGTGATGCCATCCAACCATTTCATCTTCTGTCGTCCCCTTCTCCTCCAGCCCCCAATCCCTCCCAGCATCAGGGTCTTTTCAAATGAGTCAGCTGTTCGCATTGGTGGCTAAAGTAATGGAGTTTCAGCTTCAGCATCAGCCCTTCCAATGGACACCCAGGACTGATCTCCTTTAGGATTGACTGGTTGGATCTCCTTGTAGTCCAAGGGACTCTCAAGAGTCCTCTCCAACACCACAGTTCAAAAGCATCAATTCTTCTGTATGGATGTGAGAGTTGGACTATAAAGAAATGGAGATATTGCATACTAAATCTAGATTTCTACCTCTCATAAACATGGAAAGATCTGGCAACCAAGAGTCCATATTCCTGCTAGAAATAACCATGAATATGGTTGTGCGAGCAGTTTGTGAGGTATAGGATGTGTCCTTTCCTAATTTCCTCCCTCTTTTCTGTCACATGCCAGCTTCACTCAGTATCACACACACCTGGCCTCTGTAGTCTTCCTTTACCCAGGATAGGATTTCTGTCCACATTCTAGTCTGTTGGACCAGCTGATTTAGCAGACTGGAAAAAGGGCGCCCTCTTTAATTCCCTCCCTGCCCTCGGGGACAGAGATTACTCTGACCACCTTGCTCCTGGTGGAATCCTCTCCATTTTGGAATGAAAAAATGCCTTCTAAGATGAAAGCACTGCCTCCCTACCCCATCCCAACCCCACCACCTCCAATCTGAAAGACCTGTTGAAAAGTCACACTTTATAAAACACTTCTTTCCCTCTCCCTATCCCCAAGATTTTAGTCAGCTTTCAGGCCTCCTTACAAGTGTGAAACTTCACTTCAAGTCTTACATGTGGGTAATAAAAACAAAGGGAGAGGATGTCCATCTACAAGCTACCTGCCTTGGCAACTCCATCTCCTGGTAAATCTGATCACATTCTTCAGCATTTCTATACAAGGACGCCATTCTGAGTCTCCATTTTGTCTCTATTTACTTTTTTTAGAGCTTAATTGTTAAGCACTTACTACCACCAGGAGAAGGGGATGACAGAGGATGAGATGGTTGGATGGCATCACCGACTCAGTGGGCATGAGCTTGAGTAAACCCCGGGAGGTGGTGATGGACAGGGAGGCCTGGCGTGCTGTAGTCCATGGGGTCGCAGAGTCGGACACGACTGAGCGACTGAACTGACTGACTGATGCAGCGGGCACCTAGTACATAACATTTTGTTTCACCTTCAGATATGTTGTGGTCTACTGGGAGAAGCTGACTCACGAACAGTTACAGATATGCACAGATCTGTCGAGAGGGTTTAGGTTGTGAAGGGAAAGCATTCATAGATGGTGGGGGCAACGGGCTGAGGGGCCAGAGTGGGCTTCTGAGGCCAAGTAACATCTGAGCACAGTCTGAAAGATAAGTACAGCTTCTTTTCGAAAAGTGGGCTGAGTGAAGGTATTCTGACTGGAGGAGATAGAATATACAAGGCCCAGCTGTGTAAGATGGCAAGGATTGTGTGTGGCGGGGGGTGGTGTGGGAAAGTAACTTTATAATTCTGCTTTGGCCGTGAAGTGTATGAGCTGGTATGAGACAACCACTGATGACCAACAGGCAGCTTTTGTACTAAGGAGGCTCCCACCTCCTCTGACTTGGACCATCCTCAGCTCGTCCTTCCCTCCCTCATAACTAGCCCTTTCTCCTCTGCAAAGGCCAGACTTCTGCCTTTCCCATCCCAGACTTGCCGTCCATTACAGTCCTGTCTGTTTTCAGTCTAATTCATGCCCTTTGCAAAATTGTATCTTCAAAGTATCCGTGATTTTTATAACAGAGGTTTTTTATTTGTAAACCTCAGTTAGATAACATCTAATAAATGTTCCCATGTGTAAAGAATAGCACAAAATAGTGTACAACTAGACGATACAGTTGGGTTGAGCTTTTCCCTATACTAGCTTAAATTCTAACCAGCTCTGACTTTCATATCTTTTGAGTAATTCTGACTAGAGAAAAATGCATCCTTTCAAAATTGCCCAGTGGCATCTGTTTTGAAACAAGGGTAAGTCATGGCTACAGCATGTAGCTTGGTGCACACACTCCTCATCATCCACTTTCAGCTTGCCCTGTGTCCTCTGAGCCTTCAGTCTTGCCCTGTGTCCTCTGAGCCTTCAGTCTTGCCCTGTGTCCTCTGAGCTTTAGCCAGGCAGGCCTTCTCACTCACTTGGCTAGCATCAGTAAAAATGAGCATCACACTTACAGGCTCCTTTATAAGAATGTCCTTGGACTCCAAGCTGGGCCTTGTTTTTTTTTTTTTTGGTGCTTGGACACAGACTTGACCCTTGAGCTTGAGGAAAGATTTAGCACTTCCGCTTCCCACCCTTGGCATTCCCAACCAGACAGCTTGCTCTCAGTGTCTGGCATTCCCTCTCCTGGCTACCCCAGGAAACCATCTGCTTGGCCAAGTCTCTGTCCCTGGGACACAGTGGCTGACATGCTTCCACACATGCTTCGTTCTACACAAGGAGAATTCTACAAGAATTCTACACAAGAGGAGTTTATGGCTGCTGACAGTGATCTCAGCTGTCTAGGTAGCAGGTGGACTGTCCTTTAGTTGTCATGAACCCATTAGTAGAAAGACGATTAGTTCTGCCATCAACGTTTCTTAAATGGTAGCATGCATCTGCCTCTCCAGGGCAGTGTGTTAAAATCTGGGTAACATCATCCCCAAGCTGCTGTTTCAGTAGCTTGAGGGTGGAACCTGAGCACATGCATTTACTATTAACTCCAAGTAATGGTGATGCTGCTTGTCTGTGTACCACAGTTTGAGTAATACTGTGCAGCACAATCTAGGTCAGTGATTCTCATGTGGGAGGTGGGAACAATGATGAATTTGAATCACCTGGAGAGAGTTTTAAAAATGTACATGTCAGCTTAGCTCTCCTAATTATTTTGAGTTTTGGTATATTTCCTCAAATTGGACGAGGGCCTGAGAAAGAGACTGGGGTTCTGGACAAAAGCAACTGACTTGTTCTACTCCTCCGCATCTATCATTCTTTCTCATCTCTACCGTCATACCTGGAGCTTGGTTCAGCAGGTGCGGGATTGTTGGGAAAGAGAATATCTGTGTTCACTGTGGTCAAGTGGCCCTGGGTTCAGAGATACTACCGAGCATCCTGCTAGGTCAATGGTTTGCAGGACCCTGGCCAGGGTGAGGGGAGGGTAAAATTTAAGGGGTTGCCAACAACCTCACTAACACCATTAATATTTTAATGTAATATTTTAAAAATTAAAGTTTATACAAAAAGTCCATGATGAATAAAATATCAACATTTTAAATAGAGACAGAATCATCATTATTATTATGAACTGTCCCTTTCACCTCAGGTTCTAAGTATGGATTCTTTATATAAAATTGTGATCTTTTGTTTACTCTAGATTATTTTGCATTCATTTTGAGTTTTGAAAAATCATTGCATTAAATCTGTATCCTGATTATTGTTTTTTTGGAGCCCCCTGAAACTTCGTACCCTCCCTTGCTTCTGTCTGTTCATCCCTGGTTGAATTTCAGAATCATCTGGAGAGTTTTAAAAAGTATAGATACTCAGGTCCCTTTCCCAGATATTCTTATTTAATTAGGCAGGAAGTGAAGCCTAAACTTTGGTATGTATGGTGATGATTAAGAACCACTGAACTACATTGAAAAACTGCTGGTCTCTGGAGAGGAGGGAATAGGGGTACATGGGGGTCCAAGGTGCGGGAGTGCCAGGGAGGTGAAGAAAACTAGATGCAGGTAACCCGCCAAGATGTGGGAAGGGTGACGACATCAGAAAATGCTGGCAACAGAACGTTGGCATAGACTGGTTCCTGAGAGAAACTGTATAACCGTGCAGGTTGCTTGGCTGAGAAGAGCAGAGTGAGATGCAGGCTATCGAGCTGAGAGCCAGACGTAAAGACCTGGTTACTGGGATTGGGGTAGAAGATCTAGGTTCAGGAAGTAGCAAAAAAGGTCAGCTCAGGATTTAATGCTGAGTCATCTAGATACTGAGCTAAGTATCCTTCAAATTTTCCTCTATTCAGGAATAAGCTTTATCACAGAGCCTGGAGTAGAAGAAGGCATTTGGCAAACTTAATAGAGAAGATGTCAAAATTTATTTTGGCTGAAATTTATATATTAGCTAGAGAAGACTGTTAACTTTTGATCAACAAAGAAAAGTACTTTATGAAATGGGATTATGAGTTGTGTTTGTGCTCATTGAAAAAGGCACAGAATCTGAAAGGCAAAAGTAAGTTGCACAGTAATAGTGTGTATTTTTTTTTTTTTGCTGAACCTTTTTGGCTTAGTGGTGAAGAATCCTTCTGCAATGCAGGAGATGTAGGTTTGATCCCTGGGTCAGGGAGATTCTCTGGAGAAGGAAACAGCAACCCGCTCCAGTATTCTTGCCTGGGAAATTCCATGGACAGAGGAGCCTGGTGGGATACAGTCCATGGGGTCACAATAGAACTGGACATGACTGAGAGACTAAACCACCATCACAACAGCAATATACATTTTAGGCACAGGTGCACTGCGTCTCTATTTCTCAACCATATATCCTCTCATATTTCCATTCCCTAGTGTCCACATTTGTGGAGAAAATAAGATCTTAGATTTAAAAATGAAGTACAGTATAAGTCAACCTAAAAATATTCTTTTTAAAAAAGTAGAAACACATACATACACATAGCTTCTTACCCTCTGCAGTCTACCATTTGTTACCTGGTTGAGTGAAATGTGTTCAGGAAGAGTTAACATCAGTTACTAAAATTTCCCAGAGCATCATGGCCTACACAAAAGATTGAAGAGTAAGAATTTTAATCAAAATTTCTAAGCTTGTAAAGCAACTATACTTCAATAAAAATAAAAGTTCATATAATATAAAAAAGTTATTGCAATTAAGTTTTTATAAAATTCCATTTTTTAAACTGAATATGGTTTACTTTGGCTGCTAGGTATTTCAAGTCCAAGTCTATATCCTTATATAAATAAAATGCTTTACCAATAAAATGCTTTTTTTTTGCTAACTAAGCTGTCAACTTTGTATTTGACTTTCAGTTCCTCCTCTTATTTATTATGTCAGGCAAACAGATACAGACATATAACACTGCTTCCCAGCTATGTATATACCATTAAAAAATCAATTTTATTGAGATGCAATTTATATAAAATAACTCACTTCAGCTGTAGAGTTTTATGAATTATAGCAAATACATAAAACTTTGTAGCAACCACCATAATTGAGATACAGAAAACATCATTACCACAAAATGTTTCCTATGTTCCTTCCCATTCAATTCTGTATCCTCTGAATAATTCTGAGTTCAGGTAAATGTTGCTCGGCTCTCTATTTCTAGACTATATTTAACTTTTGAAGAGCTTTATATAAGTGGAATTATACAGTATGTACTCTTATATACACATAAATCAGTGTAATGTTTTTTATACTTACCCATTTTGTTGCATGAATCAGTAGTTTGTTCCCTTTTGTTGCTATAGTATTCCATTGTATGGCTATATGAATATATCATACTTTATCCAATCACCTGTGGATATTTCAGTTGTTTTCAAGTTTTGATAATTATGAGCAAAACTTCTCTAAATAGCATGCAAATACAAGGTCTGTGAAAACATTTTGTCATTTTTCTTGGATAAGAATTACCAAATTCCAAGAGTGAAACTGTTGGGACATAAATGTAATAGATGTTTACATTTCTAAGAAATCAACAAAATATCTCCCAAAATGATTACATCATTTGCATATGAATTTGCATGCTTTATTTTCATACAAACCTACACATAATGGCTACAAGTTACAAGTTAAGTTGCTCAGTCGTGTCCGACTCTGCAACCCCATGGACTGTAGCCCATCAGGCTCCTCCGTCCATGGGATTCTCCAGTCAGGAATCCTGGAGTGGGTTGCCATTTCCTTCTCCAGGGGATCTTCCAGACCCCGGGATCAAACCCAGGTCTCTCGCATTAGAGGCAGACGCTTTAACCTCTGAGCCACCAGGGAAGCCACACATAATGGCTACCCATAAAAAATTCAAAGCTTCAAGAAAGTAGCTGTATACATTTAGGGCGAACTCTGCTTTATGCATTTGTGTCCCTCAGTATGCAGCAGAGAAAACATACAGACTATACAGAAAAGGCAGTTCATGAAAAATACAAATTTGGCATATAAACAAGTGAATTAACTTTCCCAAATGATTGACTTAAAATATAATTCATAGAACAGATATGATGAATAAATGACATAATATATATCAAGCACTCAGTCCAGTCCTTGGCACATACTAGAAGTTTAGTATATTTATTATTGTATAAATGTGATGTGCTCATGGAAAATAAAACTGGTTTCATTAAATTTGCTAGAACACTACACACCACCTTTAAAATTTCTAAGTTATAAAATATGTCTAACTGTATCAAATGGGGTTTTTTACTGGCTAAGATATATTTCCATGGAGACTCCCAGTACCATATTACTTTTATTCTTCTAAAACTGAGTAAATGTGAAATACAATATTAAATGCTTTCATGCCTCTGTAATTTTATTAATGAATTAACAAAATGCAAGCATTTGCTCAATCACCATAATTATGTCTATAACAAATGAGAGAATATATAGAATCAAAATTCTTACCAATGCTTTTGAAATTATAATGACTGTGATAAAAAACCTTGAAAAAAAATGATTTGTTTTAGTTGTTAGAATTGTTGGCTTTACATAGTATGCTAAGATGTGAAGGAGGGCATGGAATACTGAAACTGTATATATAATAATTTTTTATAATTAAAGGAAGACAGTAAGTAGTTAAGAATAAAATCTAGTCGCTTAATTACTAGGTTGCAGTGGCAGCTAGCTATTTGTTGTTACTGATGTAATCATCTGAGACCAGTGATGTGCAGAAGGGACCACATCTCCCTGCGGAAATGTTTCCTGACACTTCCACAGGTGGCCCCAACCTCTGGAGAAGTGGTGGGGCTTGTTGGGAGTGATGGAGATAGGAAATAAGGGTTTGTTTGAAGGAGATAAGTGAGATCTGCCAAAAATCAAACGTATAGCATCTTAGAGAATCAAAGGCCACCTCAATACTGGAACTGATTTTTTTTTTTTTAAGAGAGGCATTAATGTGGAACAAATTTTCAGTTTGTGAAGTCATCATAGCAATTTCCTCTAAGGTGAGACATTTCTGAAATATTTTATTATAATTTTTCTTAAACTTTCCAGTCTTCTGGGAAATCCTTTTCAAAGAAGAATGGCAGGAAAGAAGTGTGGTGAATGAATTAAAAGGCAACATTACAGAGGGATTTCTAGCCTTCACTGAAGAGGTGCATTTGTCCATCCACCTGTTCATCCATTCACACTTGTTAAATGTTCCCTTACTGAGTGCCAGTTATTTGACAGGCTCTCTGCCAGACACTATAGACAGAAATGTGAATATGAAAAGCACAGAGGAGCTCCCAGCCTAGCAGGGCTGACTCACGCAAACTGCCAACGATAATGCAGTGTGTTCGTTGTTGCTGTTGAGTCACTAAGTCATGTGTGACTCTTTGTGACTCTTTGTGATGCTCATGGACTATAGCATGCCAGGCTTCCCTGCCCTTCACTATCTCCCAGAGTTTGCTCAAACTCATGTCCATTGAGTTGATGATGCTATCTAATCATCTCATCCTCTGCTGTCCACTTCTCTTTTTTGCCTTCAGTCTTTTCCAGCATCAGAGTGTCAGCTGCTATAATTGAGCTATGCACGCATTTTAAAAGGTGGACAGTGTTAGGAGTGACTAATTCTATGTGAAATGGTATGGCATAAATTCATAAGACCAAGGAGAAATTCAAAAGGATTCAGATCCAGGGGAAAAAAAAAAAAGCTATAAACTGTTGGATAAATAGCCCCTGACCAACAAGCTGGGATACAGGGAAGGTACCAAACATGGAAAGTTGTCAGTGGACAGCAGGAGGTGCCACGTTTCTCTCTGAGGTCGTCCCATGGTGGACACTATTACACACACATGCTGTGCTTGACTCTAGAAGGTATGCGGTACATGGTGATAATGTAAAATTCACATCTGTGAGTCTGGGCCAAGAGTTTGAAAGCCACTTTGATGAAGAGAATATGTGCAACTCCAGCATCCCAGCATCCTCGGGCAAAGGCACTGGCTTTGTAGACCTTCCAGCCTCTTGGCAATCACAGCCAGTGTTAATGTTCAGGTTACTTCTGAGTTTTAGCCAAATGATTAGTCAATTTAAGAATGAAAGAGGAAGGTAAGTGTATGCAAAAGAGTAAGATGTCAGTCTTCAAGGGCAAGCTTTTAGGGAGAGAAAATGAGATGTGCAGATTACAAAAAATTCAATTAGTATCATATGCACAAAACACAGAAATTAAATCTTTACTGTGCACCTCCTTATTCTAAGCATTGTGGGGAGCAAAGAAAGAAAACAGGGTCCCATGTTCTCAAGTGGTTTATAGTCCAATGGGTGAGACAAGCAAACACAAATTACGAGTTACAATATGACCTTGTAAGTTCAACAACAGAAATATGAAGAAACACAGTGAGCTTCTCAGTTGTACACAAGAGTGGCCATCAGCTTGGCCTGGAAGATGAAGAAAGTTCATGGAGGAGTCAGTCCTGGACCTGAATTTCGAGAGCAGGAAGAGGAGAGAGGGTTTCAGCTGAGGCAAGAATGTGTCTAATAAAGTGAAGGGGTGGGAGGGTGGAGCATGTATACAGAACTATGGATTGTGCCACCTTACTTGGTACCACGTTTCCTAGTAATAAGAATGTCTTTGGGAATCAGCATTCTATTTTTTCTTTCCTATAACATCCTAACAATTGAAGACATGCTGAACCTTGCCAAAATAGCTGTATTCTCCTAGGCTGTATTGTGTATGTGTAATTGAATACTAATGCAGCTGGAAAAAGAAAATTTCTACAATATTATGCCTATCCCTAAAAAATTCTGGCTGAATCAGCTTACCTAAGGGCTTAATGTACCTCAAAGATAGAACCTGAATTGACTGATCTTTTGCCTTCTGTGGGAGATGCTACAGGCAGCGACTTTCCTTGGTTTTGTCTCAGTTAGATTAGGGCAAGTGTTTGCCTCCTCTCCAGGGCAGAGGAAGCCCTGGGGTTATTTTCTCCCCATCCTAGATAGACGGTTTTAACAACTTGTTTCAACAAGCAACATTAGCTTCTGGCAAACCAGGTTCAGCTTAATATGTAGTGATCCAGTGTCATTTTTAAAAATAATTAGTTTCATGCTCAGAGGAGCAGAGAGGCAAGGTGTGTGCGTAATGGAAAGGAAAGCCTGGAAAGAAGGAAAGAAAGAAAGCCCACTCAGTCGTGTCCGACTCTTTGCGACCCCATGGACTGTTGCCTACCAGGCTCTTCCATCCATGGGATTTTCCAGGCAAGAATACTGGAGTGGGTTGCTGTTTCCTTCTCCAGGGGATCTTCCCGACCCAGGGATTGAACCGGGGTCTCCCGCACTGTAGCCAGATGCTTTACCATCTGAGCCACCAGGAAAGCCTGGAGTGTCTCATAAATCAGCTGGATGATCCTGAACAATTTATTTCAATTCTCTGAGCCTCAGTTTCCTCATCTGTAAAATGAAGGTGTGGGAATAATTGACATGTTCTGTTTTAAATGTTTGATTTTGAGGGTATTTTAGACTCTTCTTGAGAATCAAAAGAAACGATGTTTAAGGTTCAGGTAGCCCAGAGTCTTATTACAGCGTCTCCCCTATCCTGACATCTGGAGGGAACCAAAATGGAAAAAGTGGCTTTTCTCTCTGCAGTTGGATAAAGTTGTCCTCTGGACTCAGGCTAGGAAGTGAGACCCTGTGCTTGTGCCCCTGATATTTTATCCCATCAGTAAAACTGCATTTACTGGCAGCCTACAAGGCTGCTCTATCTGGCTTACCTCAGCGTGGAAAATGTCTAGGTTCTTGTACATCACACACAAGGCCACTTGCTAGCGGAGACTGCAGAGGCTAAGAGCTGCATAAGGGAATAGAGCAGAAAAACCCACATGATGTCAAAAATTCAAGCTCTTGGGGACCTGCAAACCCACTATACACATGCAGATGAATCCCCTTGAGAGTAGAGAGTAATATCCCCTTTGGTGATAATCATTATATTTACTTTCTTTGCTTTCTCTTCTTGTGGCATGCATATTAATACAAGAGAAAACCAGAGCTCTGCTGATCTAATAATGTATATTTTAGGGATTTTTTGTTGAAAGTTCACCTCTTTGATAGGTTGCCTCCTTGACTGTGATTAAGGAAATGCCAAATCCTGCTCCTGTCCTGTTGCTATAGCGATTATGAGAGATAAAAGCCAGGCATGAAGTATTCAGGTGCAATTTTTATCAAACTAATGTTTAAATTAAACATGGATTTTAATTTATTTATTGAAATATTTGAAATCCGGTGAACAGAGGCTGAAGCACTGCTTTCCCAATTACCTCTGCCTTTTCCTCCTTGATCGCTAGTTCATGCACACAAGTGCTCGAGCGAGTGACTCACTTGCATTTTCTTATTCTCAGGCGAGAACCACTGAGCCACGGTGAAGGCAGCTGAGTGACTGGATCAGCAGAAGGGACCATCTTTTTTTCTTTTTCTTTTTGCATTAGTGATGGGGGCCATACAATTAATTTTAAATATTTTAAAATGCTTCTTTCCCTTCCCACTTGAGTTAATCTCTCAGTTGTGCCTGACTCTTTGTGATCCCATGGACTGCAGCTGACGAGGCTCCTCTGTCCATGGGATTTCCCTGGCAAGAATACTGGAGTGGTTTGCCATTTCCTTCTCCAGGGGACCTTCCCAACCCAGGGATCAAACCCAGGTCTCCTGCACTGTAGGCAAATTCTTTGCCAGCTGAGCTATAGGGAAGCCCACTTAAACACTGGTTCAAACAGTTTTAAAGTCACAGTAACTATGCTTTGGAAACTTGATTTTGTTTCTAGTTCCATGCCCCCATCAAGCTTTGCTGATAGTGTCATGCTTATGTTTCTAACCATGTATTTCAAGACAGAATAAGTGAACCTATTGGTGGTAGGTCAGAAATGTGGTCCTGTGTCAACTTCACACACAGGAGCAAGATTGGAGAATGAAACAGATGGCAGTAGGTGGCATGGAAGATTTGCTTGGACAGCAGGTTGTCACTTGGGTATGGCAGATTTGGAGATTCCTCCCCAACCCCTTGCTCCGTATCACATAGATGGTTTTGGCTTTGTAGGCTATGCACCCTCTGTTGTAACTACTCACTTGTGCTGTCGTAGCATGAAAGGAGTCACAGGCATTATATAAGTGAATATGCATGGCTGTGTTCCAATCAAACTTTTGCTTATGAATAATCAAAATAAATCTCATGTGACTCACATGTGAATTTCATGTGTCACAAAACATTATACTTTTGATTTTTTTCCCCATTTAAAAACATAAAAACTATTTTTAGCTCATGGCCACTAAAATAACAGGCTGTGGGCTGATCTGGCCAGCAGGCTATTGTTTTCTGTCCCCTAGCATGGAACGTTAAGAGGGTGGAATCTGGGGTTAGATTGTCTTTGAATTCTAGACTCTTCCACTTTACCTGTTTTACCTTAAGTTATTAATTCCTCCCTGTCTTGGTTTCTCATGTGTACAGTGAAGTTGGTAATAGTACCTACTTGTGGAGTTCTTAAGGTTTAAATAGGGGATAGAGAGAGAATGATTAGAATTGTTCTTAACACAGTAGGAGCTCACTGATAGGAGTAATTAGCATCCACATAGGACCTTGGGGAACTGGGCGAGATGCTCTAACCTGGTGGGACAGGAATGAAGCCAGTTGTAAGATCTGATATCCATGGAAAGAGCCAGCATGACTTCCGGTGAGAGTACAATTGTCCCTTCTCTCTTCTGCAGTCACCAAGGCAAGAAGGCTGCCTCTCACTCACCTGCCTGGCCACCATCTATGGCCCATTTATGATCAATGCTTCTCTGTGGAAACAGCTGTTGGTGCTTTGCATGCCGGCACCTTCTGTCACATAAAATTTAATCATTTTTATTTGCCTTCCACAGCACTTTCTAAGTGTTGACACTGTCATTTCAGGACTGGTCTCATCATTTTCAGATATTATGATGGCCATTTTTTATACCTCATAAATCCAGACAGGTAGGTTTTGCTGAACATCACACAACTGTTGGGCGGCAGAGAGTGCCCTCCCAGAGTTGTCCATGACAATACAGAGTTGTTTTTACTATGTTTGCCATGTCTCTCCTCATTTAACTGTTTCCATTTATTTCTGGTTCCTGATTCTTTAGGCAAGATTAGAGCTGAGGAATTTTTGTTTTGAGAGGGAGGAATTTTTTTTTTTTTTTAATATCTAGAAGTTATCTTTCTGATGATTTTTCTTTTTTTGATGATGGTTTTCAAATTGTGAAAATCAGTTTTCCCCAGAGACCAAACCATAATGTGAATTTTTCAGTCACTGAATTGTGTCTGACTCTTTGCAACTTCATGGACTGCAGTACACCAGGCCTTCACTATCTCCTGGAGTTTGCCCGAGTTCATATCTATTGAATAGGTGATGCTAGCCAACCATCTCATCCTCTTCCACCCTCTACTCCTTTTGCCTTCAATCCTTCTGAATTAACTTTAAAGACACAAGCCATAGCAGAAATGATGTACCTTAATATTCTAACTTAGGAAAATCCAGGTGTCAATTGGAGAATTTCATAATGGAGACCACAGACAACACATTTTATTGTTTCTTAAAAATGATGTCAGACATTTTCTATGATTAATGTTTTTATGTGTGTGATTCACATGAAAATTTTCTTAGGGGGAATCTACTGTGTTGTAATTTGTTCTTTCAAAAAAAAAAAAATTCATTCAAATAATAAAAACCTGGGTTCTGGAGTCAGTGCTAATCCTGGCCCCATCATTTACTACTTTGTGACTCTAAATGAGTTATTTAGGCTCCCTTTGCTCAACTTTCTTCTCTGTAAAAAATTGGGGAGGGTGGTAATAGTCATGCCTATCTCAAAGAATTGTAAAGAATAAAAGTCATAATTCATAAAAAGTGCTTAGAATGTGGCCTAGCACGAAATAAGAATTCAACAAATGTTAGCCCTTTTAACCCTTTAATTGGTCATTAGGGAGTTCATTTTTCCCTGTTATGCTTAGACCTTGGCCCTGTTGACCTGAAAGAAATAGAGTGTCACATATTTTTCCAGCAAAGCTGGGCTTATTCAAGATCAGCAGAGAATTGCAGTTCAGGGTCTGCAAGCATGGCAAGACACAAGCCAAGTACCCACAGGGTAAGGGAAAGAACATGTTTTTATAGAGAGGAAAAAGAAGTCGGGAGGGCTATAGTAAACAGATTCCATGGCTGTTCCTTGACTGAGTTGTTGCCAGGAAAGAGGAGTCTTTCTTCTTTCTCTTGGGCTCTGCTATCCTCACAGCGTGTGGGAGCTCCCTCTTCTGGTCTCTCAACTCTATTTTACAGAGGTTTCTGTTTATTAATTTTTTATAGCCCCTTTTACTTAACTATCTGTGTGACCTTGGGCAATTTGCTGTACTTCTCTAAGTCTCAGACATCTCATCTGTAACACAGAGATAATAAGTAATTACCTCATGTTGTTGATGTGAAGAGGAAATGAGTTAATATATCTGAAGAATCTAAATCAAGATCTGACACAAAGGAATTGTTTAACAGTGTTGAAGTTAAGTGAAAAGTCACTCAGTTGTGTCCGACTCTCCATGGAATTCTCCAGGCCAGAACAGCCAGCCCAGTGGGTAGCCATTTCCTTCTCCAGGGGATCTTCCCAATCCAGGGTTCGAACCCAGGTCTCCCACATTGCAGGCAGATTCTTTACCAGCTGAGCCACAAGGGAAGCCCAAGAATACTGGAGTGAGTAGCCTATTCCTTTTCCAGTGGATCTTCCTGACCCAGGAATCTAACTGGGGTCTCCTGCATTGCAGGTGGATTCCTTACCAACTGAGCTATCCAAGTTTAACAGTATTAGGTCTTATATATTTGTAATTTTATGCTTCTATTCATGTTCTGAAAGTCAAATTTTAATATCATACCAGACACAAAAGTGTTCTTCACATTTTGTGCAACTTGCAGGACTCCTAGAGATTTTCCCTTAAACTCCCTACAATGAGTTCATACTGAGTTCAGTTCAGTTCCTCAGTCGTGTCCGTCTCTTTGCAACCCCATGAATCGCAGCACGCCAGGCCTCCCTGTTCATCACCAACTCCGGAGTTCACTCAGACTCCCATCCATCAAGTCCGTGATGCCATCCAGCCATCTCATCCTCGGTCGTCCCCTTCAGGAGTAACCGTCTTTTAATTTCATGGCTCATACTGAGATACTCATACTGAGTATCTCAAAAAAAATTTTAAGGAAATTTTCTCAATGCATCAAATTAACACTTTGAAACAGGAGAAAAAAAGCAAATAATAGGAATAAAGGAAAAGCAACAGTTGAAATCCATTGCAAAAATATACCCCAAAATAGTCTTTCATCTAGGATTTGAAAGAATTCTGTTTTGTGCATTAATAAAGGTTTCCTTTCAGTCTGATTCAAGCTCATGATATGAGTGACTTTCAGGTACTGCTTGTACAATGCTCATAATCAGAAAGAAGTGTGATACATGAGGCATATGCAGGGATGTCCCTTCCTGAAAGCAAATGTATCCTTTTAAAGAAGAGTGAAGGGAAGTCACACCAGCACATCCAGCCTGTGATCATGTGGTGCAAAGTGCGTAAACAGATGACCAAGAACCCATTTTCCATAGCTATTCACAAGTCTGAATTCACATACTTGTGCAAAACCCCAAATGCAAATGAGCATTTCGAGAGCACATGGACAGATTTCTGGGCAGCATGCTTGCTTGGTCTTTGGTCCTGGGCTCTCGTGAGTCCTGGAGCCCAAGGGACCCCACCACACTAGGGCTTTGTGGCTAGAGCAGATGGCAGTCTTGTTTCTACATGGCACTTTGGGAATAACCACTCTGTGCTTAATGGAGAATAAAAACAGAAAGAAATTCAGTAAAGGCTGTAATTAAATAATTGGAAGATCTTTAAAACTATTCAATAACTGATCCTACATTTTCAATTTGTTCCCTCAAACTAAATTTGACCTGTCAAGCTGATTCAACTTTATGTATATTGGATTATTGAAGGGAAGTAATAAAATCATTCCAAAGCATAGAGCTTAGACTGCAGAGTCGTGAAGGCGGGCTAATGAGAAACTAGAGATTGCCTTAAATTTCTCAGTAACCACGGTTGCTACAGTCCATGGGGTTGCAAAGAATCAGACACAATTTAGCAACTAAACAACAATAGAAACAAACTTTTGATTTGTCTTTAAAACAGGAATGCTAATTTAGAAATGCCTTGTTCTGCTCTTTCTTTACATTATTGAGACTCTGTTATTTTTAAAAGATGTAAGACAGTAATTACAAAGGTGCTACATTTTTATTTTTATAAAAACAGGAAGTACTTGGTTCAGATTTAACTGAATTGCTTAAGACTATTTTGTGAGGTAAAAACAGAAGTTTAATGTTTGTGCTTATTTGTTTACTATTACCATATTCCTCTTCTGGTTGTTCCCACGGATCTTACTCCCACAGTTAAAATGACTTAAACCCCAACTGAAGCTTCAGTCCTGCCTTATCCTGAGATGTCAAGATGTATTTAGTTCCTCCCTTTGCTGGTGAGAAAACTTAAGACAAGGGGATGGTAAGAAACTCACCTAGGATTGTCTAGCGGATGTGGAGCGGAGCTTGGACTTGAGCTTGGGGGCTCTGTCCTCAGAGCCTTGGCTCTTAACCATATTCTCTGGGTCTTCCCAAGGCCTAACGTGGAGAACAGACTCATTCTTTGGGTCTTTCTTTAATAAAGCAGGACGGAAAAAAATAAGCATGCATGAAAGTGGCAAAAAACAAAACAAAACAGAAACCCCACAAAAATCAAGGAGTGAAAAAAAAGTGGTACAATCTCTGTTGAATTCTAATACATGAACTCCCAAAATGTTTGGAACTGTAGCAGCCACCATGCCTGCCTTCTGACCCCAAGGCACTTTGAAGGGATATGGCATTCCCTGGGATGCATAAATGCCACCACATTTGTGAGACCCTAGTCTACGACACTGTAGTTACACTTCATATACAGTAATTAGCAGGGCTAAGTGACAAGCAAATTTTGACAAAACAGCTTTCTCTCTTTCTTTAAAATGCCTGAGGGGGATGGCAGTAAAAGCAAAGATAGAGCATTATATTGGTTTCATTAAGGTTATCTTTTGTCTGGTAAAACTTTCTTAATAATGATGACAAAAAATGTTTGATGAAGTGTTTTTGATCAGGTGGATGAATAATTATCTTTTGTGGGTAGGTAGTTCAAGCTCACATGCTGTGATATTAAATAGACACTAATCCTGTGACCAAAGACAAGCTTGCATAGCTTCCCCTATTTCTGCAGGTCCTCAGAATTCTTACCAAATATTTCTTCTTTGAGCCCCTTCCTTCTATTAACTAGACAAATGCCCTCTGGTAAACTAATGAACCCCTGTACTCTCCAAAACTTCCATGGTGGGAAAGCTGTGGAGAGAATCACCTGTTAATGCAGGAGATACAAGAAATGTGGATTTGATCCCTGGGTCAGGAAGATCCCCTGGAGAAGGAAATGGCTAGCCACTCCAGCATTTTTGCCTGGGAAATCCCATGGACAGAGGAGCCTGGCAAGCTATAGTCCTTGAGGTCACAAAGAATCAGACATGACTTAGTGACTAAATAACAGCAACAAAACTCCCCACAATCTGGTTCATATGATGGTTTCATGTGAATCTCGATATGCCAGCCCATCCACAGCCCTGTTTGAATCAGTCTCCAGTTTCTATGGTGCCAGGCACCAGTGTTCCCACTGAGTCTAACACTTTGCACAACTTTCAAGTAATTAACATGCCATGAGTTTGACGAAAATATTTGGGTTTATGTATTATCTCCACTGCTTCAGCTTAAGAGTTTGAGAACTTTCTTCATAATAACCATATTGTAACTGTAGAGCTCCAAATGTCTTTGTCAAAAACTTTGAATGAAGTCATCTACCACAAAATTAGCTGTTGCAAAGCCCACCATTATACTTGATAATATACTCATCCCTACGGAGGAAAGCTATATCTAGTCTTGGTTAGTATGCTTTGTGTAAGGAGAATTTCTTCTTAGAAATTGTGGCAGACAATGCTGTTTGCTTCCCAATATTCATTTTCCCTTGAACAACATAATTAGCTCTGGGCTATGATTCTCAACTTCAGTTGAAGCTCTGAGATACAAGTGGAAATGGCTTTTCAGAATTTCTGGGCAAGTTTCAAGAAAGCTGTAAGGGATCTGGGAGATAAGCTCTTTGAGTTTTATTTCTTCCTGAAAAGTAAGTGTGATGGTTGGAGATCTAGAAGCTTCCATGGGTCATAAAGTAACTTGGAAGATGCTAAGACTTATTGATAGAAAAAGCCTGGGTTTCTGATGACCATGGACAGACCAGCTCTAGACTTTTTGCTTTTTTTGTGAGAAAGAAATAAATTTTTATTTTATTTACGGCATGATTTTGTTGTTTGCTTTGGTTAAAATTTGCAGACAAATGCATTTCTAACCAAGAGAGAAGTTAAGTGAATACCTAATTAAATTTTAAGTGGCGTGGTATAGTGAGAAGTTAATAGGAATTCAGCAGTACTGTCATTATCTTTATAAAAGAAGGAACATTGTTCCTCAAGTTTCTAGTCTGAATTAGGGTGGATTGTGTATAAATGACAAAGTAGGAATGCAACTCAAGTTGTCATGACCAATTAATTGGATGATATGAGAGAAAGCTTTGTAATGTCCCGGCTTGCCCAGGGTAAGCTATATTTCTCAGATTCCCTTTTCTGTACATTTGTAGACTGGGTGGGCCACCAGAAAGAACCTATAGGATATGGGGAGGACAGGAGTGAAGCCGCAGCTATTCTGAAACTTATACAATGTGTCACATACCTGCTAGTTTGCGCCGTCATTGTGAGGTAGCCACCGGTCCGACAGCTACTCCCCTGCCTCTGGATCCTTTTACAGTGTCTCTGAATCCTGGACCAGGCTTGTGCATTCAACTCCATGATGAAAGGCCTAGATTTTTGCAGACCATCAAGGTCAAAGGCAACAGGAAATGATACAGGTTTCAGTTCTTCTTTGTGGATTCCAGGTTGTATTTATAGATTCCAACTTTTTTGGGGTCTCCCACTTTATCTCCATCTTCCCTTCCTGATTGGCTAATGAGTGGACTTTTGAGCTCTAACATCAGATGCAAAGACAAAAACCTTACAGGGACCACTTAATTTGCTCTCACAAATGTAGAAGGTCAAGTCCCTCTGACAAATCCCTTCATATTCTGGGTTCCTCTAGTGGTTCTGTTTATCTGATTGAACCTCAACTGATGCAGTGATATCAATATTAGTATCAGTACATTTCCAAAATAGCCTGAACTTTAAGAAGAATAAATAAATGAAAGGTGGACCAATTAGGGATGAAATATGAAATATAGAATATAACAACAGAAGTAGAAAAGGAGTCCTGAATGCCATTTTTGATTTCATTAATTAATTCAACAAATATTTATTAGGTGACATATAAGTGTTCTAAATTAAAATAATGGGCAACATATTTGGTCCTTGCCAACCTGATACCTGTTCTGGGAACTAGTGATACAGCAATGAACCTGACACATATCCCTGTCCTCATGAAGCTTACAGTCAAGTTGGTTGAGGCAACCAATAAACATATAAGTAAATTAACTAAATATGCATATTTTGTGTCATAATAAGTGAAACAAAAAAACCAAGTAGAGGTAATAAGCCCTTCATTGCAAGGTGGGAAGTAGCAAGGATTCAGAGATAATATGGGCAAAGTATCTGACCCATGGTAGAGCTTTCATATAGTTTTTGTTGTTGACCTTATTAGAATTGTGGCATTTCATATAAATACATGTATATATATGTAATCTTAAAAATACAACAAACTGCTGCTGCTGCTGCTAAGTCGCTTCAGTCATGTCCGACTCTGTGCGACCCCATAGACGGCAGCCCACTAGGCTCCCCTGTCCCTGGGATTCTCCAGGCAAGAACACTGGAGTGGGTTGCCATTTCCTTCTCCAATACAACAAACTAGTGAGTGAATATAACAACAAGGAAGCAGACTTACAGATATAAAGAACAAACTAGTGGTGACTGGTGGCCTTCCCTGGTGGCTCAGAGGTTAAAGCATCTGCCTCCAATGCTGGAGACCCGGGTTCGATCCCTGGGTCGGGAAGATCCCCTGGAGAAGGAAATGGCAATCCACTCCAGTATTCTTGCCTGGAGAATCCCATGGACGGAGAAGCCTAGTAGGTTACAGTCCACAGGGTCGCAAAGAGTCGGACACGACTGAGCGACTTCACCTTCACCTTCAGTGGTGACTGGTGGGGAGAGAGGAGAAGGGAGAGGCAGAGAGAGGCAGGGGAGTAAGAGGCACAAACCACTAGGTATAAAACCAGCTGCAAGGATATGTGGTGCAACCCAGGAATAGAGTCAACATTTTATAACGACTATAAGTGGAGTATAACCTTTAACAATTGTGAAACACTGCATTATATACCTGTAACATATAATATTGTATAGCACCTATACTTTAATTAAATTTTTTTTTAAAAAAAGAAGGGAAGATGTGATAAAAATCCACGGAAGGGGAGTCATTAGAACTCAGTAGAAACTGATTACTCTGTTGTTTAAAGGAGGACAGAGTAAAGGGATTTGAATTTTGGCCTCCAGAATATGAGGAATTTAAACAAAATAAAGAAATAGTTCTATTGGTATGATAGTAAAAGAAAAACGTCCTTAATTAAGAGAACCAAACATGATAAAGCTGTCTGGAATGTGGCAAGAAGAGTGTACATGAGCAAAGGGAGGAATGTGAGAACCTCCATAAGGTAACCCCGGGGTACGCTGCCAAATCTGGATCCCTGAAGAGCCCTAATAAGAGATTTAAAGAAGGTGAAAACTGGCTGATTGAATCACTTTTTTTTTTTTTTGGAGAGACTCAACTCCAAGCCTGTACAACTTCATGACCTCCTGATTCTTGGATGATGCCTCTGCTGGTGTCTGGACTGGGCCATGAGGGAAATCAGGACGGCAGCCTGAGTGTGGTGGGGCTCGGCTGAATCACGGCCCTGGGGCAATGGGATAATACGTGAGACTGGACGTGGGCACCAAGTTTTGTATCTGCCTTGTAGGCTTCCCTGAAGCCACTGCACCCTCCTAAGTAGTTGTCCCCCATTTGCTCTTAATAAACAAATAAACAAGGTGGAAGAAAGGGAAAAGATCTAATTACTGTCTTGAGACACTTATTTTTCCAGTAAAGAAAACTCAGTGGTAGGTGCTCTGTTGTTAAGAGAATTAAAGAAAATGTTCAGCAATTAATAAAACCAAATGAGATATGATGGGGCTTCATTTCAGCAGGAGATATTATAATGATAATTGTACTTTCAATAATCGTACAGAGCAAGAAGTCACTGATCATTCCGCTTTGTGGTAAAAGTTGACTCTCTCTGCAGAACTAGAGAGGGAATGAAGGGAGGGTGGGAAAGCAGCGATGGCAGAGCCTGGAGCTGGGGGCTGCCGTCCCCAGTTGTCATCACGACCACAGGTGATATTGTCAGGTGTCGGAGTGAGACATCCTCAGTTATACTCACGTTTTTCCTGAATTATGTGGAAACCAATGCTTCAGCTTTCTAATGGAGAAACTGTTGATGTCCTGGTAACGTCTTTGAAGAAGACAACTATGGAAAGGGTTTGAAGCACTGAGGAATCAAATCTTTAACTCAAATAGTCAGAATGGAAGACACTGAGATAGAGACAGAGGCTGTTTTCACTGACCCTGGTACGTAGCTGAGATGTCAAAAGTGCTGATGCGCAAATTGGGAAGAGAAGTTACTGAAGACTAAACACATTAAAAACCTGGAAATGATTTGGGACTAAGGTTTTCAACAGGCAAACCTACTAAGCTTAGATTAGAACCTTTCCTTGAGTTAAAGGGAGAGACTAAGCATAGTATTCTTTAGAATAGCCTTGCTTGACCCTGTGACTCTGGGTCCCTACCCAAAAGCATTTATAATACCCAATACCCTCTTTGAGGGCAGTAACTACCTTTATTCAATAGCTTGTTCTTAGTGCCTGGTGCTGTGATTTACTGACAGTCATGAGAATGGTAAAATATTGATAATTTTTAGAATACTTGCATTGTGCCAGGTATTGTTCTACGTATCCCGTATCCAACCACGTGGTCTTCATTACAGTCCTATGTGGGAGGTGTGATTATTATTTCCATTTTACAGATGCAGGGATATACGCATGGTGAGGATACGTAATGGGCTTAAGGTCATACAACTCATAAAGGGATGGTCAGAAATCAGTTTTCAGAAGCTTAGTGCCTACCAAGCATGCCATTCAGCTTATGGAAAAATGGTCATCCTAGAAAAACGTCTTTTATAAGTATATGTGAAATTCTCACTGGCAAGAGCAGGACTTAAAACAATCTCTTCTAATTTATCCTTTTTGAGCTGAGAAGATATTTGTAGTTCAAATGTTAAAAGGATGGTTTGGGGTCTCTCATGACAGAGTAATTCTAATACCACAAGAGATGTGAATTCTTACTACTGTATTGACTAAACATAAAATAAAGTTGCTTATAGATATGGTTGGATATGGAATATCTCTATGAAAGAACAAAACTTTCACATATAACACTTCATTTTAACTTCCGAATTTTAGTAACCATCATGAATTCATAGGAATACCATTTAGTACTAAATTTTAAGAAAAGATAACATATATAAATTTTTCTTCATCAAGACTCTGTATAACCATTACTATATTTGACCTTCATAACGGCCCTGATATTTCAATTTCTTTTTATAAATGACAACCTTGCATGTTTGATTGACCTGCTGAAATCACAGGATGGAAGGCAAAACAGGATATTATTGGAAAGCTGCAATTCTGAGTCCAATGCCATTTTCATGGCACTTCATTTTCTAATGGTTTGGAATATTTTAAAGACATTTGCAATACATTTCTTCAATATGAATGATGCAGAAATACCAACTGTCCCAATTTGTCTGGGATCAAGGAGTTCTGTGGGCATGGGCCTTTCAGTGCTTAAATCTAGAAAGTCTCCAAAAAACTGGAACTACTGGGTTACCTTCTGTAAATCTAGTTTTTTATATAATTCAGAAGAAACTGAAATGCTGGCTTTATTGGCCCTGTGTACTTCTAGGGAAAAAAAAAAGCCATGGAAAGATTAGCATACCATTAGGTGGAGTGTGACCCATTCCAGTGTTCTTGCCTGGAGAATCCTAGGGATGAGGGAGCCTGGTGGGCTGCCGTCTATGGGGTTGCACAGAGTCGGACACGACTGAAGCAACTTAGCAGCAGCAGCAGCAGCAGCAGCAGATGGGCTGTGACTAAAATTTAATTAATAAATAAATAAGAATATTATCTACATTAAAAGCTGGGAGAAAAACATGTGGCAAAGTGTGAATGCTCCTCTTTCAACTCATTTAAAACACATAATCATAAATGTAGGGGCATGGAAAAGCTTTGAGTAGAGGGAAGTTGGTGACCAGTGAGATTTGAAATATTGTTCAGAGGACAAATCCATGTGGCTGTTCTACCTCCTCATCCGTTTTCTTGAAAAAAGCGATAATTTATTCTGTACATTATTCTTTTTTGAAAGCAATTTTGTTGAGGTAGATTTTCTGTATAGTCAAAGCTTTTTGACTATATGGTTTTTCAGTAGCTTCGAAAGTTTTTCCAGTAGTCAGGTATGGATGTGAGAATTGGACCATAAAGAAGGCTGAGTGCTGAAGAATTGATGTCTTTCAATAATTGGAAAAAGGAAGAGGCTAAAAGCGAATTTATTATAGCAATAGCTACATTTCTGTAGAAAGGTTCCTTATGATATTTGATATTCAAGATGAAGTGAGAGAATGTTCTCTGCCTTTGTGATTATATAAAGAGCTATCGGTGCCATTTTTCCCTATAAAATGATATTTAAAAATGAACCATTATAAACAGAGCAAGTATATTCATTCTGGGTCTCTTCTGTTTGGAGTACTTTACATAGACTTTTCTACATAAACGGGTAATGCAAGACTTTTCCCCATGACAATGAGGTAGCCTCTTTATTCTGAAGGAAAGAATAATACTTATGTATGAGTACTAGAAATAAAGTGAAAATGTTAGGCACTCAGTCATGTCTGACTCTTTGCAACCCCATGTATTGTAGCTCACCAGGCTCCTCTGTCTATGGAATTCTCCAGGCAAGAATACTGGGGTGGGTTGCTATTTCCTTCCTTAGGGGTCTTCCCAACCCAGGGATCCAACTGAGGTCTCCTGCATTGCAGGCAGATTCTTGATCATCTGAGCCACCAGGGCAGACCCAACTAGGATGAAAGTGGCTACATATTTCAAGCCACTAACTTCATGTTTTTAAATGCTTATATAGGACTTGAACTCTGTGGGTTTGTAAAACAAAACAGAAGTTTTGGAGTTGGACAGACTTGGATTCAAATTCTGGTTGCTCCTGGTTGTGTCATTGGTTAAGTTTTTGCCTTCATTTTCTTTATTAGCAAAATGAAGGTGATGAAACCAACCTATCTAACTCAAAGAAGTTTGAGAGTTAAACTAAAATCATGAAACTGAAAAAATCTCATAGATAGTAGGCATATTCCATAGGCCTCTCGTGAAGTTTCCTAAAAGTCTTAGACTTTTTATGGCCTCAAAATAGAGCAAAACTGATTAGTATTATTAGTAGCGAGAAGTCTATCAAAGTTTCCTGTGCCTCTGAACTTAAATCTGTCTGCTACCAATTAGAATGTGCTGTTCCATCCTTGGACAGATTCTAATTTGCTAAAAGAAAATGTTTTGCATTACAGGTTTCATTCAAATAGAGTTTGATTCTAGTGCTACTTGCATGACTACCAGTCTAGCCAGACCCTCTGATTTTTGTTTGCTTCTTAAGAGTTAAGCAGGAAATATTCCCACACAAGCCCAGACCTGGCAGAGTTAAGGTCCTGGCTAGTATGAATTAAGGCTGAGACATTAAAAAAAATTTTACAGTTAAAATATGTTCTCATAGATTAAAATGAGTAAATGCTGAACTTGACAGTTTGTCTTCTTGCATGTTTTTCCACAGGTTGAACACACCCTATCTGATCTTCAACAGTCACTGCCCTCATCCTGATGAGTGGCTGGCTCTGAGTTACGCGCCGCGCGCATTGCCGGTTTCCATTCTCCCGAGGACTTGATGGACTGCTCAGTGTGTGGCTCAGCTATGGCAATCGCAGGAGCTTTCATGACATACATTTTGCATTTTAGCACTCTTTCTAGTAGCCTTTTTTGTCCTTTGTTTCTTCCTTTTGCTCTGCTTTAATCTGTGCTATCTAAGTATTTCATGTAACTTTGCAAGCCACAGTCAATCTTTTCTGGAATGAGATTGTTTATAAATAGTTTGGTAATCAGGAAGTAAGTGGATAGGTTATTTCCCTAAAGTGCTAATATGTCCATTTGGTTCTCTCCTTGAAATACCTTATAAATAACACAACAAAATTAACTCCCAGCTTACCACTTGATACAGCTTATAATTTGAAGGGAAAGATTTAGTTATCTTAGTTGCTTGGATCCCTACACCATACAAAGAGATTGAAATAATTCTGCAATTGATCCTCTGTCTTTTCTAAAGTAAGCCTGTGATTTAAATACCAAATTTTCTTTTAAATATCAACAAGAAGGAACATTTATGGTCTATACTTTAAACATTCATTCACACTAATTTTATTTTGCTTCATAAAGATGATGAGACTTGGTTGCACTTTAAAAAGTCATGCAAGTGAAGCTACAAAAATATATTTTTAAAATCCATGATGGATCTTATTCATTAATTAAATAGGTAATGTGTTGAGCAGTATATGTCAAATACTGTTTGCAGAACTGTGGATGCAGCAGTGAACAAGACAAAACTCTACCCTGTGATGCTTTTAGGAACAGCTGTATCATAGTAGGCACTCTATGAGCCAAGTTCAGCAACAAACGGAACAAATTTATAGTAACACTGTCTTATTGAGTTTGATCCATGAGCTTTAATACTAAACATATATAGTATTTTAAAAGAGATTAATACTTTAAAAAATACTATTAATACTTTAATAGTATTTTACCTAACAGGAGAGAAATCATAAAACACTCATCTAGTTTTGAAGATAGAGTCTGATAGATCAAGAATTTGAAGTTGACTCATATTAGCTTGAATTCCTTTTGAAAAGTCATAGGCCTGGAAGTGGTGTCATGATGTTTTTCTTTAAGTGTGTATGTGGGGAGTTTATACTTCTCTGGAGAGTAACTGTGAAAGCAGAATGAAAAATTAACACTGGTAGAAACCAGTACATCCTGGAGTGGGTCAAAGTTGAGGAAACACCTATAAGCAAGGAATAAAGATAGAACTTGGGGTTAAGGGCTGGCCAACAAGAATTTGCCAGAGGTTAAAATAGGGCTGTGGTTTCAGAAATTGCTGACTGTTAAAACCAATACGGTATTGTAAAGTAAAATAAAGTAAAAATAAAATTAAAAAACAAAACAAAACCAAACCAAACCCTTGCACTTATTCCCACTCCATCTGCTGTTTTATGTCTTCTTCCCTTTTTTAAACCTGCTCTTCTGTCTGGAATTGTATTCTCCCCTATCCTTCTAAACTCATCATCTTGTAAACTCATCTCATATCAGAACCTTCCCTGGTAACCTGGGTTGAATGAAATGCTCTTTATCAGTTCTCATACTATCCTGTACCTACTTCTATTGTTTCTTCCACCATATTACGTATGAAGTTCTCCTTTGAAGTGTCTGTAGCCTTCACTAGAGTAAGAGGTTCTTTGATAGTCTGAACTACAACTTATTTCTTTCTTCTTAGTGCCAACTACTTTAGGTATTAAAGAAGATTTACTGAGTTAAACTGAATTGAATCAGGCAAGCAATAAAAAATTTAAGGAACATGAAGACACTCTATATACTATGGATCACATACACAAATAGCCTCGGGCCTGACAGATAATACAAATAAACAAGCACAGGGTTCTATCTAAGGGGAATGACTATTTAAATCCAGACAGTTGTTGTCATGTAGGGGTACAGCCATTATTGCCATATTGCAGGTTTTGGAGAAACCAGAAGTCTCCATTTTTTAACATAAACATTTCTATCTTAGATCCTAGTGGCAATAAATTCAATTTAAAGGGTAAAGAACCTACCTGCCAATGCAGGAGATGTAAGAGACTTGAGTTTGATCCCTGGGTCATAAAGATCCCCTGAAGAAGGGAATAGCAACCCACTCCAGTATTCTTGCCCAGAGAATCCCATGGACAGAGGAGCCTGATGGGCTACAGTCCATAGGGTCACAGAGGTTTTGACAGAGTTTGGGTGTTCTTGTCAAGTAATGGAGGAAGAGATAGCTAAACTATTCTGTGTGGGAAATCAGCATGAAACTGAATTTGAGCCAAGGAAGAAATTAGAGGGCAGGTGAAGAAAAAGAGAATGAGGATGCCCAGAGTTCTGTGGGCAAGGGTGATCACTGAAGCATGCCAGTGGCATGGCAATAAAAGGACATCTGAATAGGGATGTGTAATATTAAAATTTAAATTGGTTGTTGTACTAAAGTAGTGTATGAAACTGGAGAAGGACATGGCAACCCACTCCAGCACTCTTGCCTAGAGAATCCTGTGGACAGAGGAGCCTAGTGGGCTGCTGTCCCTGGGGTCACACGACTGAAGTGACTTAGCAGTAGCAGCAGAGTACAAAATGCCTTCTGAGAATAGTTTTGGGAGAGATAGTATAAAAGGAGGTATGTTCTGTGTCTGGGATTTTACAGACAAGAGAGAAGAGAATAGTCATTGGAAGTAAGATGTGAGTGAGTTTGAGAACTCATAGGTGCAAAAATTCAAATGAAGGCACCAGAGGAAATGTGAGCTCTCAAGGATCCCTTTGAATTTAGTATATATGGGGGAAAGGGAATGCAACATTTTATAAAGATTTAGTGTCAGACTTTATTTTTTGGGCTCCAAAATCACTGCAGATGGTGACTG